>JBAKBP010009052.1:0-86687 GCA_037953745.1 Lithodes maja | reverse complement strand
AGAGAGAGAGAGAGAGAGAGAAAGTAAATTTCTCCAAAATATCATATTATATAGAACAATAAATATACGTATATCTTTATATATATATATATATATATATATATATATATATATATATATATATATATATATATATATACCGTATATTGATATCATCATTTTTTATAGGCGTATATATCATGGTGTAGGGTTGATTTCATACTATGAAATCAACCCTACACCGTGATATACGCCTATCAAATGAATGAAAACTCGCAAACACTAAATAATTATATCAATACCATCATTTGATAGGCGTATATATCACGGTGTAGGGTTGATTTTATACTATGAAATCAACGCTACACCGTGATATACGCCTATCAAATGAATGGAAACGTAATATATGAAGACCAACACCACAATCTTCAATCGCTTGCAATCAAACTTGCAAGCAATTTCAGTCACATGCGTAAGGAATGTATTCTACTGTACACCGATATATATGTATTATATAGCCTACGCCTATACTGTAATAAGATAATGAATGGAAACGTAATATATGAAGACCAACACCACAATCTTCAATCGCTTGCAATCAAACTTGCAAGCAATTTCAGTCACATGCGTAAGGAATGTATTCTACTGTACACCGATATATATGTATTATATAGCCTACGCCTAAGATAATGAATGGAAACGTAATATATGAAGACCAGCACCACAATCTTCAATCGCTTGCAATCAAACTTGCAAGCAATTTCAGTCACATGCGTAAGGAATGTATTCTACTGTACACCGATATATATATAATATATATAATCTCTATCAATCTCTCAAATAATATAAATGTACATTGTACTTACCAACACCCACACCAGTGTGTTCACCAAGCTCCTCGTCACTATCTTCGCCATCTTCGCCCCGCAAGTTATGGCGTCTGTGAAAACCGATGACAGGGTTATCTTCCAGTTCTTCTTCCTCCTCACTTCCCCCACTCTCACCAAGCCCTTCCATGCTTTCATTCAATGATATTGTAGATACCGCTGAAGAGTTCATCAGCAGAACTAACTCCTCGGCTGAGAGCGGGGCCCTACGCCTTGGCTGGCGCGACGTACTGGGGCCGGGCACCGAATCGAACACTGGCAAATCATGTCTCTCCATTGTGGCTGCTAGAGCGGTACTGAGCCAAGCTCACCCGGTGGGGATGTGTGGGTGGGACTTAGTAGTACACTCCCTGACCGCTAGATTTTGCTTTCCACTTAAATTACGGCGGGAAATACCAACTCGACCTATGTAGCGCGCCGCCAGATAGTCCAGATATATTATACTCGACTTATGTTGCACGCCGCCATTTAAGGGTTAATAGCATTATTAGTACAAGGTAGGGATTATTACGAATTAATGAGGACCAATGACAAGGATAGTCAATATAATGTCTTTGTGGGGACCCTCCCCTCCCATTGTCCTTTGTGATCGTGCTGCCATCTCTCGAACGCACGGCTGCCTATTTACAGATTTGTGGCGTCTTCTTTCGTGTCTAGGTTATATGTAGTCCATGTCCCCACCCTACACACTTCCAACCTTTCCTACACGATAATACGATCCCCCACCCCACCCCCCTTACTCCCTATAACCACTCCCTCTCCTTCCAAGCAAATCTAACTACGCCATCTATGGGACGTAATATGCAACAGATTCAGGGTGGAGGGAGTGAGCGATCTTATTAACCCGGTAAGCGCTAAATAGACCTAGGGGCTAGGGTAGTTATTTGTGTATTTCTAGCCTTGGATTCTGACAGAATTCGTTATATTTACAATATAGACCATTATTTGTTTTCGGTATGCTTTTATTTTACATATATGATGTATATATGAACCTTCAAGAGTGCTAAAATAAGTGGGAAAAGCATTTGGGTGGTGAAAAACGAAGATATTGGCCACCCGGTCGTAATGTCAGGCGAGAGAGAGCTACAGTCAACCCTCCTCTCTCGCTGTCTGTGAGGTAACTGAGGGGAACGGGGCGGTGTGGGCTGGTGTCTGGGTGTTACATATCGATCTTTTCTGCAACCCACTTGTGCTACATTATCGCGGGAGAGAAAAATAACCGATAAATGATGATAATAAGAGGGAAAATAGGTGATAATTGAGGAGGGGAGGGAGGGGGGAATAAGGTGGGGAAGGAGGGGAGGGGGGTGGGTGAGATTTACATGGATGAGTACTGGAGGGGAATTATCTCACCTAGAGACAAATTTTTTTTTTTTGATAGGCCCTTTTTTTTTTTGGAAAGCTTTTTTTATGGTCCTGCTTCCGTGAGGCCTATCGCGTTCCCTATAGGAAGCCTTCCGTGAGGCCTATCGCGCTTGCCAGGTTAATATCAGAGCGAAAGACTCCCAGCGAAATTACCATTAGGTGGCCCAGTCGGAAAGGTGACCAACTGTACCACAATCAAATGCATGTTCCATTACCGCTGAGTGAGAAGGGGACTGGAAAGGCCGACCCGTCCTGCTCGACTGACCCTTGTGTTCATTAACTCGCGACTTGAAAGCCCGCAAAGTGCCCCCAATATACCCTGCTTGGCAGCTAGGGCACTGGTAGAAATAAACAAGTGACAAACGCAAGGTGGTCGGCAGTTGGTCCTTAAAATGAAAGAAGGAACTTATTTTGAAGGTGTTTTTATGAATGAATCTAAAGTTGATATGATGATAAAATCTAGAAAATTCCATAGTTAGAGTTCTTTCAATAGTAGAAGAAATTTGGCTTAGGTATGGAAAAGATAAATATAAGATATCCTTCTCTACAGTAGGGATACACTGTTTAGGTTGGTAACGTTGATTCAAGAAGTTTGAGGCTACTTTATCAAATAAAAAGTGACTAAAGCCATTATTTATGGCTTATCGAGAAGATTTGGCTTAACAGTTGTCCCATTAGTTTTAAGCCTATTTTTTTATCGCCGTTATGTGGATGACACGCTCATCTTTTTCAAGGAACAGAGTCATGCTACTTTATTTTTGGATTATATTAATTCCCAACATAATAATATTAAATTCACGTCGGAGATGGAAAGTCAGTCAAAGTTGCCTTTCTTGGATCTTTTGATAAAAAAACATAATGGATCTTTAACTTCCTCTATTTTTCGCAAGCCTACGTGCACTGGACTTGGAACGAGTTTCTTTAGTTACTGCACTTATAAATTTCGTTTAAACTCTCGCAAAACTCTAGTACATAGAGCATTTCACTTGTGCTACGATCGGGTCTCGTATAAATCAGTGGCTCTTATACATTGGACTAGACTGGCATAAATGCAACAACGGAAATGCTAGATCCAACCCCTGATATATAATCCCGTCGAACAAAGAACACATATACCCTCCAGAGTTATATCTGCGATAGCGGGGTGTCTTAACTCTCAGTATCGATGTGCTTCTACTATAGGCTGATGTTCTCTGAAACAGCCTATTACCTAAAACATATGGTTGCTTAGTTATGGTACACAAGGAAAAGATAGTTAACTTAATTAAATCACAAGAGTGATCTAATGCAAACAAGAAGAAGGTTTACTTAACGTTACTTTAATCAATAATATCTGTCACTCCTTTATGAAAGAAAGTGTTGTAAAGTCCTCAAGCACCGAACAAGGAATCTTCTGAATAATGTCGGATGCTACTAAGAAGAACGTATCGGAAATGGAACCACAAAATAGCAGGAGGCAGGACAATGCACGTGTAGGCTAAATACACAAAAAGGCTGGACCTATAATGTTATTGGACACAAGAATATTATAAGCGGTGCAACAGTAACAATGCTCGCCACGAAAAAGTAGTACTCCTATTAACAAAACCGGTCTATGCTGGTTGTCTCTCTCTACAGCAACCTAGAACTCAAAATGCTTGTGTAGAAATAATGGGTATGCATAAAAGAGTATATTTTCTAATCCAGCTAATGTCTACCCGGGTTAATAAAGTTTAGCTGGGATGCGCAAAGGTACAGAATTCTGGTGGAGCCAGGCAGCTCCTAGCCGGGTGTGGACCTTGGGTCTGTGCGGCCTGATTACGTTAATATGAAGGGGTGCTCTCTTGAGGATTCTCGATCACAAGTATCGAGTATCCTCCTGGCGACCCTCAAAAGTAAAAGCAAATAGAGTTAGAACAGTGTTGGGTGGATTAGGCAAGCAGCCCTCACGCACTACACAGTCTAAACTCCAAGGTACACAGACAAAAGATCCACCCAGGTAACCCACAGAATCTGTAGTGTCGTGCAGCTCAAAAGTAGCCTACACACAGTGAAAACACCAATAGCAAGGCACCTGATCCCTAGTCTAGCATTATTTAACCCTGTAGAAACATTAGTGATTAATGGAGACAGTCCGAGCAATACAATCTCCCAAAAAGACAACGACTATCTTCAACCTTAGCCTAGTACATAAGAAATGTGAGATGCAGCATATAATACAGTCTTGCCACCAATTCAAGGTGTGGATGCAGGGAACCAGAGGGGGATTGATATTAATAAAAGGTGAGGAAGTAGTGGAAATGATAGAGGCAGTAGGAGAGAAAGATTCTAAGACAAGAGTGTGGAACAGTTCATGGGAGATGCCTAGAGTATGCTGTCTGGGACGGATCTGACAAGGATATTCCCAGGGACCGCTGCGCTGGAGTCCCAGTTCGCAGGAATGGCACGAGGGCGCGCGACAGTCGCCCAGTAAGCAGCCGCCTAGTAGGCAGTGTTAGGCAGGAGGCAACGAATCCCGCGAGGCCTATGTAAGGGGGCCAGCCACGCGCCACACTCACCACCAAGTCACACCACCTGGTCTCTCTCTCTCTCTCTCTCTCGCTCTCTCTCTCTCTCTCTCTCTCGCTCTCCCGCTCGCCTTCCCATCATTCAACTACTTAACACAATACTTTCAATTGACTAAATAAAATAGAAAGGATTGTGACAGACGAAAATAAAGAACAGTTTTGAACTGTCTGCAACACAAGCTTTCTCGAGAAGGAAAGTACACAATGATAGGTAGACTGTAGCTACATTCTCTGCCCTGGCGAGTCCTAGCGAGTAAGCCATGCGGTTCTGGGGGAAGCGGTGAGCGTCACACTTGTCATCTACATACGAGTATTTCCATAATGAAATTTCTTTCCTCAAATAATTTTTCATAAATAATGGCTTTAGTCACTTTTTATTTGATAAAGTAGTCTCAAACTTCTTGAATCAACGTTACCAATCTAAACAGTGTATCCCTACTGTAGAAAAGGATATCGTATATTTATCTTTTCCATACCTAGGCCAAATTTCTTCTACTATTGAGAGAACTCTAACTAAGGAATTTTCTGGATTTTATCCTCATATCAACGTTAGATTCATTCATAAAAACACCTTCAAAATAAGTTCCTTCTTTCATTTTAAGGACCAACTGCCGACCACCAGACCCCACGCACCAAAGGTTCGTGTGAAGTTTGGTGAAAATCCGTCAAACGGTCTAGGAGGAGTTCTCGGACAAACAGACAGACAGACAGACAGACATTTCGGCCGGCACGTACAGTACCACTATACGGGGGCGATACCACTCTGCTTACGCAGAGTTGATTAATGTATAATCGAGTGATGCGAGTTTTACTCTTGCATGGGAATATAATACAAATAAATTAGAACATTGTATTAAGATGCCATTCCGGATATTAATGATTAAAATATATTCAATAATGGTCAAACCTAGCAATGTAGATAAGGCACACCGAATATTCTAGCTTACTAGGGAAATGGCTTATAGTGGATACAGTATACAATACTTTGTAAGTGAAGGCAACACAAATGGCTTATTGTGGATACAGTATACAATACTTTGTAAGTGAAGGCAACACAAATGGCTTATAGTGGATACAGTATACAATACTTTGTAAGTGAAGGCAATACAAATGGCTTATAGTGGATACAGTATACAATACTTTGTAAGTGAAGGCAACACAAATGGCTTATAGTGGATACAGTATACAATACTTTGTAAGTGAAGGCAACACAAATGGCTTATAGTGGATACAGTATACAATACTTTGTAAGTGAAGGCAACACAAATGGCTTATAGTGGATACAGTATACAATACTTTGTAAGTGAAGGCAACACAAATGGCTTATAGTGGATACAGTATACAATACTTTGTAAGTGAAGGCAACACAAATGGCTTATAGTGGATACAGTATACAATACTTTGTAAGTGAAGGCAACACAAATGGCTTATAGTGGATACAGTGTACAATACTTTGTAAGTGAAGGCAACACAAATGGCTTATAGTGGATACAGTATACAATACTTTGTAAGTGAAGGCAACACAAATGGCTTATAGTGGATACAGTATACAATACTTTGTAAGTGAAGGCAACACAAATGGCTTATAGTGGATACAGTATACAATACTTTGTAAGTGAAGGCAACACAAATGGCTTATAGTGGATACAGTATACAATACTTTGTAAGTGAAGGCAACACAAATGGCTTATAGTGGATACAGTATACAATACTTTGTAAGTGAAGGCAACACAAATCTATAGCCTATTATAATCAAGTTATAATTTATGTAGGAATTATATAATTATACAGTTAGTTTACACTAATTTTAGAAATATAATATACCTAGTTGATATTGGCATTACTATGACTGTTTGTGTAAAACAAAACTACTCAACTTGATCATGAACCGTGACCTATTCCTGTATCTGATTATTTCTCAAACGTTACCCAACTCCTCCGTCAGTGATGGCAAGCAGATTGGACGTCCATGACAAATAACAATCTACACTTTACTAGTTCCCTGGCAGTGTTCTTTCCATCATAATAGAATGCTACAACAGAATAAACAGAATAGGGACACTTTTTGTAATGGGTAATGAACTGGGTAAGTTGCCCCGTATAATGGAAAGATATTTTCGATTTCATATAAGCGGGAAGTTCAAAAAAGTATTATATAAATAAACAAATTATTTTTAAGCCAATAATCTTAACATGGTAGACAATACAGCCTACTATCATTCAGATGTATTAACTGGTAAAGAAAGGATGCTTGACCTGTTAAGCAAAGACATAACTAGAACACCTAACACAAATAATTGTGTCAAGGAGTTCTCGAGGGTACTGGATTTAATGGGGAGGAGATAGCTTATGATACCTCGCATAAAATAGTTACTATGAAAAGTTATTCAATATTATCAAATAATGACGAGGCCCGATGATTATCAAACCTCTTAGCAATTAGAGGTATGCTGTATAATATAAACAATTGACACAACTAGGTTTTTTATTCTACGCATACAAATAGCTTAACTACCTGGGAAGCTGTTTAAGCTTTTCGGTAATCCCGAAATCAATTTAATGCCATATTTTAACTATTATCTCTTATTAAATATCATTAGAAAGTATCCATGGAAGACAAGGGTTTAATACGAGCTAGTTTGACCTATGAATCATTGGATGTTTACGTTATCTCCCTTCGCCCTAAAGTACTAAAAGAGCTATAGTTCTTTTCTCCTTGCTTCGGAGCGTTTCATAAACATTCACTCTCCTCCATAAATATATGAAATATAAAAGGTATAGGAATAACATACAGTATGGATTGTATTTATTACACTACCATCAAACTCTGTTCAAGGAGGTATGAAATACTGAAACCTATTAACGTTTGTACTGGTATTCTTTTAATAATAACAAAAGTCGTCGGGATGATCGAAGGGTGGTGTGATACAGGGCAAGGTTGGGCGGAGGGATCTCCATCATAATTTACTGTAGAGAGTGATGAAATTAAACATATCGCAATATTGCTTTAATACAGTATATACTGTATATTAATATTCTTATAGGTAAGAGCGAGGTGGAAGGACAGAGAGGGAGATATAAACCGAAAGCGAGGTGGAAGGATGGAGTGAGGAAGTATATGGTTGGAAGGAGGGGCGTCGACTGACTGGGGACAGAGGTGCATGGGGGCGGTTCGTTCGTGTCCACCCTTTCGGGAATCACGGTGTCAGGCAATAGATAGATAGATAGAATCCTTTAATTGTTTCCTTCTATTGTTTCTCGACATTATATTAATATATTTTGTGTTTTAATTAATGTTATGTTACACCACATTGTCATTCCAGGAAGTTTCTCGCTTACTTTTGGCGCTACCTGTATGTGTCGAACAGAGCTATCTATAGAAAGCAAAACACATCATATCTCGGATTGCTTCGAATACCGCCGTCAGAGTGCACTAGTGGATGGCTGAAGAACCATACCAAGACTTTAGTCCCAGACTGTACGAAAGAGTCTTATTTTGTATTTAACAACTTGTTATATAAGCAGATTGATGGTGTAGGGATGGGTGGCCCCTTATCATGTACACTCTCGAACATATTTTTGTGCCACTTCGAGAAGATTTGGCTTAACAGTTGTCCCATTAGTTTTAAACCTATTTTTTATCGCTGCTATGTGGTTGACACGCTCATCTTTTTCAAGGAACTGTCATGCTACTTTAATTTTGGATTATATTAATTCCCAACATAATAATATTAAATTCACGTCGGAGATGGAAAGTCAGTCAAAGTTGCCCTTCTTGGATCTTTTGATAAAAAAACATAATGGATCTTTAACTACCTCTATTTTTCGCAAACCTACGTTCACTGGACTTGGAACCAGTTTCTTTAGTTATTGCACTTTTAAATTTCGTTTAAACTCTCTCAAAACTCTAGAACATAGAGCGTTTCATTTGTCATCTACATACGAGTGTTTCCATAATGAAATTTCTTTCCTCAAATCATTTTTCATAAATAATGGCTTTAGTCACTTTTTATTTGATAAAGTAGTCTCAAATTTCTTGAATCATCGTTACCAACCTAAACAGTGTATCCCTACTGTAGAGAAGGATATCGTATATTTATCTTTTCCATACCTAGGTCAAATTTCTTCTACTATTGAAAGAACTCTAACTAAGGAATTTTCTAGATTTTATCCTCATATCAACTTTAGATTCATTCATAAAAACACCTTCAAAATAAGTTCCTTCATTCATTTTAAGGACCAACTGCCGACCACCTTGCGTTTGTCACTTGTTTACTTCTACCAGTGCCCTAGCTGCCAAGCAGGGTATATTGGGAGCACTTTACGGGCTTTCAAGTCGGGAGGTGATGAACACAATGGTCAGTCGAGCAGGACGGGTCGGCCTCTCCAGTCCCCTTCTCACTCAGCGGTAAGGGAACATGTTTTTGATTGTGGTACAAGCGTGGATTCTAGTAACTTTAGTATACTAGACCATGGCAATAATACAGATTTAAGGATTTTAGAATCCCTTTACATACTGTACATAAACAAAAACCGTCACTCAACAACACTGTGTCTGCTGCCCCTCTCAATATATTTTAGGTCGCGTGGGTACTCTGATTTGATGTATTTATTTTATTTGTTTTTTTGTAGTTGACTAAATTCCCTAGATTTTATAATTTTAATATTTAACGTTTTTTTGTCAATGTATGTGTGTTTTTGTGTTTGATAGTGCTTTGATTTATTACTTCACGTAATTTAAATTCTAGGTTTAATTCTAGTTTCACTTTTACGGTACACATCAATTTCTATCGCTTCTATAAATTTGTCATACACCAAACTTAATTTCTTTATATGTCCATAGCGGCGCAAATCCATTATATCGAATTATTAACTACTGTCAAATATATATATACCTCCGCATAGACGGGGCCGTCGCCATTCTCGTACTGACAGAACAAGACTTTGGAGCTCCTTCTCTCTGCCTTTCAGTCTAAACTAACACACTCTTGCGGTCTTTCTCGTAAATATAGAGCCAATCACAGTCACGATTGCTACTTAAATCACGCCTACAACCATGCCTACAACCCTGATAACCAATTACAGAACCCCACCACAAAGCATACGTCACGTACCTTTAAGCAAATCACAGGCCTACCCGATCGCACACCTCTGATCATTCCGGTCATGGCAAGCGTGTGTGAGGGATGTGCTCCAGTGCACCATAGAATCATTAAAGAAACATTCGAGGACAACAAAGCAAGCCTTCAATTATTTAACTAACCACGGTGTTCTCCCAAGAAAAGTGATTTGTCCTCGCTGCGGTAGTCAATGTAAGTTGACAGAGGACAAGAAACTTTGGCGCTGCAACTACACTTACTAAGTCAATAAGAAACTATCCCTACCCAGTCTAACCCTGACGACCCAACCAACACCTAGTACCTGGTAGGTAGAGTTTTTTTATTATTTTAATACCCGACTAGGTTAGGTTAGGTAAGGTTGTTAGGTTAGGCTAGGCTAATGTCTTTTTAAAGTTGAATAGGCCTATAATCGAGTAAACCCCTTTAGCCTACTAGGTTACTGTGTTTTTGGACTCTGAAAAATATATAAACCCGAGCCAACTTTTGTCCAAAGTTGGCTCTGGTTTATATATTTTTCAGAGTCCAAAAACACAGTAACCTAGTAAACATTATAATACCCAACCAGCGGGGGTGTGGGGGCGGTAGCCCCCACCTATAATACTAGGTTAGGTTAGGCTAATGTCTTTTTAAAGTTTAATCAATGAGTAAACCCTTTATATATTTGGAAAAACTAAATAAGATGGTCACCAATTTTCCCATGGATTTTTATATTTTTCCCAGTTTTCATCAATATCAATGTTTGGAAAAAATTGCAACCCTCGGCGAAACCGTTTTCCCCATTATACAACGATCTTAAGACACGCCGCCCGATAGTGGGGAGGGCTATGAAGTACAGGGAAAATGAGGGGTTAAATGCGTAAAACGGCGATTAAAACTTATTTTAGCAAAACTTGGCTCGGGTTTTAAGGTATTTCTAAGGCCTAAAACCCAATATTTCGAAAACCCGAGCCAAGTTTTGGCCAAAGCTGGCTCGGATTTTGAGAGTTTGTAGACAACAAAATGACAGTAACCTCATTTAGAAATTTGGCTCAGGTTTCCCGAAATTGCAAAGGCATAAAACCCGAATTTTGGAAAACCCGAGCCAAGTTTTGGCAAAACTTGGATCGTATTTTGAGAATCGAAAAAGACTAACTAAATGTCGGAAATCGGCTCATGATTTCCCTAATTGCAAAGCCTTATAACCAGATTTATCGAAAACTTAGCACTTATTTAAATCATAAATATCCAGTAACATAGACCTAGTACATTGGATACAAGCCTAATCCACACCTAACGCTTACAATGTGTCCGTAGTAGGCTACCTAGTAGGCCTACGTGGGATACAACATGGCGGTTGGGCCGGCGCCCATTTAGTAGCCTACTGGTATTCGGCCGTATCTGGGAATGCGAGTCAATTCTAGCGAATTCCTGATCGAGCGGATGCACAATCTAACCTAACCTAACCTAACCGCGCCTCCGCTCGAATATGAATTCGCTTGAAGTGTCCAGATACCGTAAATACTACCGCAACTACGGAACTTGTTTCTGAGACCTAGTATATTAACCTAACCAAACAACCCAACCTATCGACAGAGATGGGCAGGTGGAGTGGACTAAAAACCTGGTGGACAGACCTCGGGAGACAGGTGAAAATGGCGTGTGTACGAATCGATGCCGTCTATAGGAAGGTATTGACAACCATGTTACGACAAAATTCCATTTTAGTACCATATATTTTGATTAGGTTTTGCCGAGGCTTAAAACACATTTTCATATTATGTTTAGAGCATATACAATCTATATTTGTTTTCAAATATTGCAAAATAATTGGTGACCAACTTATTTAGTTATACTATATATTTTTCAGAGGTCACATTATAATACCTAACCAGCGGGGGTGTGGGGGCGGCAGCCCCCACCTATAATACTAGGTTAGGTTAGGTAAGGTTGTTAGGTTAGGCTAATGTCTTTTTTTTAAGTTTAATAAATAGAGTTAATTGGTTTAGTAGGTTACTGGGTTTTTGGACTCTGAAAAATATATAGTATAACTAAATAAGTTGGTCACCAATTATTTTGCAATATTTGAATACAAATATGGATTGTATATGCTCTAAACATAATATGAAAATGTGTTTTAAGCCTCGGCAAAACCTAATAAAAATATATGGTTCTAAAATGGAATTTTGTCGTAACATGGTTGTCAATACCTTCCTATAGACGGCACCGATTCGTACACACGCCATTTTCACCTGTCTCCCGAGGTCTTTCCACCAGCTTTTTAGTCCACTCCACCTGCCCATCTCTGTCGATAGGTTGGGTTGTTTGGTTAGGTTAATATACTAGGTCTCAGAAACAAGATTTGTAGTTGCGGTAGTATTTACGGTATCTGGACACTTCGAGCTAATTCATATTCGAGCGGAGGCACATTTAGGTTAGGTTAGGTTAAGTTAAGTTAGGTTAGGTTAGGGTCAATATACAGGAGGCGCTACAATATAGGTAGCAAAATTATAATGGTAGTTTTGTGTTCCTATCATCATATGCTTCATTTCTATATACTTTTTATTCCCGGGAATTTTTTTTTTTTTTTTTTATTTTTTTTTTTTTTTTATTAACCTAACCAAAAAAAACTAACCTAAATGTATTTGGGGGCTATTAGGTTATGTTTCGTTAGGTTTTTTGGTTAGGTTATTGACCAAAACAAAAAATCCCAAGAAAATAAATGAAAAATCCAAAGATTTTTTTTTTTTCTTTTCCCGGGGATAAAAAGTATATAGGAATGAAACATATGATGATAGGAACCCAAAACTACCATTATACTTTTGCTACCTATATTGTAGCGCCTCCTGTATATTGACCTAAGTGGGGTTAGGTTAGGTTAGATTGTGCATCCGCTCGATCAGGAATTCGCTCGAAGTGACTCGCATTCACAGATACGGCCGAATACCAGTAGGCTACTAAATGGGCGCCGGCCCAACCGCCATGTTGTATCCCACGTAGGCCTACTAGGTAGCCTACTACGGACACATTGTAGGCGTTAGGTGTGGATTAGGCTTGTATCCAATGGACTAGGTCTGTTACTGGATATTTATGATTTAAATAAGTGCTACGTTTTCGATAAATCTGGTTATATGGCTTTGCAATTAGGGAAATCATGAGCCGATTTCCGACATTTAGTTAAGTCTTTTTCGATTCTCAAAATACGATCCAAGTTTGCCAAAAATTGGCTCGGGTTTTCCAAAATTATGCTTTTTGGGGTTTGCAATTTAGGGAAACACGAGCCAAAATTTTAAATTAGGTTTCTGTAATTTGTTTACTCTTAAAATTCGCAAAATCCGAGCCAAGTTTTGCCAAAACTTGGCTCGGGTTTTCCAATATTCAGGTTTTATGGCTTTGCAATTTCGGGAAACCTGAGCCAAATTTCTAAAAGAGGTTACTGTCATTTTGTTGTCTACAAACTCAAAATCCGAGCCAGCTTTGGCCAAAACTTGGCTCGGATTTTCGAAATATTGGGTTTTAGGCCTTATAAATACCTTAAAACCCGAGCCAAGTTTTGCTAAAATAAGTTTTAATCGCCGTTTTACGCATTTAACCCCTCATTTTCCCTGTACTTCATAGCCCTCCCCACTATCGGGCGGCGTGTCTTAAGATCGTTGTATAATGGGGAAAACCGTTTCGCAGAGGGTTGTAATTATTTCCAAAAGCTATATATTGATGAAAACTAACTGGGAAAAATAAAAAAATCCATGGGAAAATTGATGACAATCTTATTTAGTTTTTCCAAATATATAAACCCGAGTCAACTTTTGGCTCAGGTTTTTCTATTTTGGGGTTTTTATAATTTGAAAATCATCAAAACCCGAGCCAACTTTCGAAATGACGTTACTGTTTTTTTTTATTCTGAATAATTGAAAAACCTGAGCAAACCTTTGACAAAAGTTGGCTCGGGTTTTTCTATTTTTTTTTTTTTTTTTCAATAGATTATATTCAGAGTTCTTCTAATAATACCCCTTATTTTGGTCTTTTACCCCGCAATTTCCCTGATCTTCATAGCCTTCCCCACTAGTGGGGGCTATGTATTTAGATTGTTGGATAATGGGTAACTCATTTGCACCAGTCCATGCTATAAAATAACACTGTATATCAAAGAAAACGGAACGAAGAAAAAAAAAAACTCTAAAATCGCTGTGAAAGTGAAACTAGAATTTTACCAAATTCTGTTTTAATTGTAATCTTAGTTGATTTTAGATTTCACTGATGTCATTATATGATGACGAAACGTCTGGACAAAAATCTATATCTATCTATTCTATCTATATGCTCAGGCCCAATCCCCATTTTGGGGGTAGCAGACTCGAGACAGAGCAAGAACAGGGAAAACACAAAAACAACATAAAACAACAAATAAACACAGATAAAAAGCACAAACTCACACACATCCAGGTCACCCAGGAGAAGACCCAGAGACCAGAGTCACCAAGGTCGCTCCAGCACTCCCCCGACCACCCGGAGATGTTCCGATCTCGGCAGGCAGACATGCAGCGGAGCCAAAGCCACAAGCTTTCCCACCACACTTCCAGGCGCACCCTTCATATTAATAGTCTCCCCCGGGCCAGGCGCCTGATGGACTATTATCTAGTCCAACTTGAGCCCGACCCCTTACTCCAAATGACCACGTGTTCACTCCACTATTCACAAGCATTCTCCATTCACTCCTGTCCACCACCACTTCCCGTGCCTGATCTATAGTCATTCCTCTATCATTCAAAGCCTTTCTTACAGTCTCTCTATCTCAATGGGGGTCTTCCTGCCCTTTTATCTCTCCTTGTACCTGACTCACATATTCTCTTTGTAAGCCTTTCATCTCTCATTCGTTCAACATGACCATACCAGCTCGGCACCCTTCTGTCCACTCTGGCTGACAAATGTTCCTGCTGCCCCACTCTCCTACGTATCTCTTCATTCCTCAATCTGTCTCTAAGAGTAACTCCACACATACTCCTCAAGCAGCTCATCTCCATCATATCCAGCCCTCTTTTCTCCTTTTTCTTCAGAGCCCATGTCTCAGCCCCATACATCACTGTTGGCAGAACAATTCCTTGATACAGTGCACTTTTTACTTCACTCAGAGATTTCTCGTCTTCCACATACTTCCCATTGCTCCGAAAACCTTCCTTCCTTCACACACTCTGTTTTACCTCCACTTCCATACCTCCACTCCTGCTTATCGTTCCTCCTAGATATTTAAAACACTCTACTTGTTCCAATATTTCCCCATCCAACCTCACATCTAGATTCACCCTATCTATATCTATCTATTGCCTGACGCCGTGATCCCCGAAGGGGTGGCCACGAACGAACCGCCCCCATGCACCTCTGTCCCCAGTCAGTCGACGCCCCTCCCCCCAACCAGCACCGCCTTCATTCATGTAGTTCCTCACTCCATCCTTCCACCTCATATTCGGTCTACCTCTCCCCCTCTGTCCCTCCACCTCGCTCTCGTACACCCTCTTAGTCATTCTCTCGCTTTCCATACGTTCCATATGGCCGAACCATCTCAAGTTGTTCCTTTTCACACTTTCCAGCACATCTACCTCCACACCACACCTCCTTACTTCCTCATTAGTCTGTCTATCCCTCCATGTAATTCCACACGCACTCCTTAAGTAATTCATTTCCACTGCTCTCACTCTTGGTCTGAGTCTCTCAACCAACGTCCATGCTTCGCTTCCGTAAGTCAGTGTCGGGATTACCACACTGTCATGCAAGGACTTCTTCACTTCCATACTGACCACCCTATTTCTTGTTACTGCTTTTAGCGTTCCTACAACCCTCTTCCCCTGTTGTACCCTCTCCCGCACCTCTTCATCCATAGTCCCATCTTTACTCAACACACTGCCCAGATACTTAAAAGAGTTGACGATCTCCATAGCCTGACCGTTCAGCTTCACCTCACACTCTGTGACTTCACCCATTTCGAAGACCATAACCTTGCTCTTCCCCGTATTTACCTTCAAATTCCGTTTTTCACACACTGTTCCAAACTCATTTACCAGACCCTGCAACTCCCATTCATTATCACTCATCAGAACTGTATCATCCGCAAACAGCAGTATAGGTAGCTTCCACTCAATTCCCTCCCTTTTCAGCGATACACCAACATCCACTGCTCTTGATAGTATTTCTTTCATAACTCCATCCATATATACAGTAAACAACCACGGGGACATCACACACCCCTGTTTCAAACCAACATTCAGGTCAAAGAACTCCCTCTGCTCACTCTCCACACGTACTGCCGCCTTTGCACCCTCATACATGCTCTTCACTGCTTTCAGCAACTTGCCCTCTACTCCGTATATTCTAAGTACTTTCCACAAACCTTCTCTATCCACTCTGTCATAGGCCTTCTCCAAGTCCATAAAGGCAACATACACCTTTTGTTTCTTCTCCAGATACTTCTCCACAACACAATTCAGGGTAAAAATCTGATCTACACATCCTCTTCCCTTCCTAAAGCCTCCCTGCTCGTCGACTATCCATTTCTCCGTTCTCACTCTCACTCTCTCAATCACTACCCTACTGTATACCTTCCCTACCACGCTTAGAAGACATATTCCTCGGTGGTTACCACACACTCCTCTTTCCCCTTTGCCCTTATATAGGGGGACTATTATGCCAGTCTTCCAGTCATCGGGTGCACTCCCCTTCTCCCATGCTAGTTGGCACATTTTCCATACCCATTCTATCACTATCTCACCACCATACCTCAACATTTCCCCACACACTCCATCTGTTCCTGGTGCTTTCCCCAACTTCACTCTTTCATGGCTTCCCACACTTCTGACCTCCTGATCCCCACCTCCTCTTCCACTACTTCTCTTCTTCTCCCTCCCATACCATATCCAGCTATGTTTGCTGGCTCTTCATTCCTTTCATTTAGCAACTCACTGAAGTACTCCCATCTTTCGACTCTCTTGCTTCTCGGCTAGCATTCTCCCATTCTTATCTTTCACACCCTTACTGTTTCCCTTGCTACCTTCCCTAACTTTCTTGACTTCTTTCCAGAACAGTTTCTTACTCTCCCTCCATTTTACACTCAGATTCCTTCCAAATTCCTCATCTACTCTTCTCTTACTTTCCTTCACTACTCTCTTCACCACCCTCTTACTCTCCACGTACCTCGCTCGTTTCTGTCTCTCGGAATCTTCATTCCCTCTACTACCCAACCACTCTCTATATGCTTTTTTCTTTTCTTCCACAGCTATTCTTACCTCTTCTGTCCACCATGCTGTACCTTTCACTCCCCTCCCTCTTCTCCTCACTCCACACACCTCACATCCTGCACAGATCTCATCCTTAAACACCTTGCTCATCTCCTCCACTTCCTCCATAACTAACAGGTCGAACCCACCTAGTCGTCTTTCCACTGCTCTCCTGTACTCCTCCCTGACTTCCTCCTCCTGCAACCTCTCCACCCTCCTCACCATTCCACCCTCCTCTCGCCTCCCTCCCGCTCTCCTCACCCACTTCTTTTGTATCCTAACCTTAGCTACCACTACATAATGATCAGACAGACCCCCTCCAATACCCCTATACACCCTAGCATCCATCACAGATTTCTTCATTCGTTCATCCACACATACATAATCAATCAATGACTTTCGTTCCACCACTGTCTTATCCTTCATCGTCAACATCCGTTTCCACGTGTACCTGTGGATCATTCTGTGTCGGAAGAAGGTGTTGGCTATCCACAGCCTCCTCCCCACACATACGTCCACAAGTGCACTACCATTCCCATTCACCTCTGATGGTACCCCCCACCCTCCCACCACTCCCTCAACTTTCCTATCACCCACCTTACCATTCATATCCCCAATCAGAAATATTCTTTCGTTCTTGTCAAACTTCTCCAGGCACGCCTCCACATTCATCCAGAACTCCTCTTTCTTTCTTTCAAGTATATCCTCTGTCGGGGCATACACGCATACAATCACCCACGTTTGTATTCCTACTTTCATTCTCACCCACACAATCCTTGAACCCACAGACCCATACTCTCTTACACATTCCTTCCATTTGCTACTTACAAACAAACATGCACCTTCTCTCGCTGTTCCTTCACTCACTCCAGCACACACACCCATTCCACACTCCCACTCTCTCACATCTGAACCTTTCCATTTGGTCTGTCATTCCACATACATCCAGCCTGGCATTCACTAACACTTCCAGAACCTCTCTCTTTTGTGCCATCATTCATGCCACTAACATTCCATGTAGCCATTCTCAGAATGTCCGAAGGCATGTCCTTAGTCGGTCGTGGTTCGTCAACGTTGGTTCCGTCCGCATCCGAGGCTGTTCGTTCGGTTTTTTTTTGCTTAGATATTTTTTCCGGGTGGGGGTCGCAAGCCCACCGACCCAACCTCTTTAGTCGCCTCTTACGACACGCAGAAGGCTCTCTCCTATTACACACCATTACTTTACTTTTATTGATGTTCACCTTCAGTTTCCTCCTTCCACAAACCACACCAAACTCTTTGACTACCCGCTGCAGTTTCTCATCAGAATCCGCCACCAATGCTGGGTCATCAGTGAACAGAAACTGATTCAACTCCCAATCTCTACCATTCTTTCCTACTAAACCCAATCCTCTTCCCATAGTTCTCCTTTTCACCTCCCTCACCACACCATCCATAAACATATTAAACAGCCATGGTGACATTACACAACCCTGTTGCAAACCTACCTTTATCTCCAACCATTCACTCAACTCACCATTTCCTACTCTCACACATGCTCTGCTCCCTTCATAAAAACTCTTAACTGCTTCTAACAAATTTCCTCCGATTTCATAAATCCTTAACACCTTCCACATTGCTTCACGGTCCACACGATCATACGCTTTTTCCAAGTCCATAAATGCCCAAAATATCTCCTTATGCTTCTCTAAATACTTCTCGCATAACTGTCTTACTGCAAACATCTGATCCACGCACCCTCTTCCCCTCCTAAAACCGCACTGTTCTTCTCCTATTGCAACTTCCGTACACTTTATTATCCTCTCTATCAACACCCTGCCATACAACTTTCCAACCACTGACAATAAACTAATACCTCTATAACTTGAACACTCCTGCCGATCTCCCTTCCCCTTGTACAACGGCACAATACATTGTGACGCATGTCGAGTATGAGCATGCTGTACAGAACGCCCAGTCAGGCCCCACCCTCGCTAGGATCGTCAGGGCAGGAACTTTGGCTGTAGTCTGTGTAGAGTTTCCTAACTCAGTTTATGTGAACCGTTGTACTATAAGTATTATCATTATGTATTTTGTTTTCTTCTAAGTCAACGAGTTCTATTTTATATCATTAGATATAAGTATTGTGTGTGGGACTTATATGTAATGATGAGAGGAGAGAGAGAGAGATATTACGTAACGGGGATCAGTGAGTGCGCCACGCGGGCCGGTAGGCCTAATTCCCTCCTCCCTCCTCCCTTCCTCCCTTTCAGCGCGTGGGAACTTCTTTGTCGATCCCAGATTGAGAGAGAATATGACTTCATGATTGCCAGTGGGCGGTCCTTAAGTAGTTTGAGATATGCCGCTAGAGGGCCGAGTATAAAAAGGAGAGGTCCTCGCCACAATTCTTCAGAACTCATCAGGCAAAGCGACTTCTCATATCCCTTGCAACTATCCATATTCTTCCGACTGATGTGAACTTTCTCTACTCTCTGAACAGCCTATCTTCTTCTCTTCTCGTCCCTGTTTAACCTCCATGACCCCTTTGGTGCAGATTTAGTCAGCCAAAGTATTATCGCTTGAGTTCTCACGAGATAAGTGCCTGTTAGATAGCCTATTTTTGGAAGGGTTAACTAGAATAGGATTGATTGATGTTTGTTGCACTCGTATATGCATTTCCCTGTGTGCGATTATTCATGTTCCTGTTTTCTGCTGGTTTAGGCAATGCTAGACTGGGATAGGGTTTCTGAGTTGTGATTTCCTATGAGTACTAGGTTGCGGTTGAACCAGTACAATTGCAACGGAGACGTGGAACGCCTAGGTGGTCTTTCTGACTGTGTACCGTGGGAGTTTAGCACTGTGTTGCGAGTGAGGGTTTTTGCCTGTGCCACCCAACACTGTGCTATCTCATTTGCTTGACTTTGAGAGGATCGCCAGGAGAGAACCAGATACTAGTGATCTGGATCTCTCAAGAGAGCATCCCGTCAATTACCATAATTTGGCCGCACAGTCTTAAGGACCTCGCTAGGCTACGAGCCGCTTGCTCAGTCAATGTCTCTTAACCTTAGATATCCCAGCTAGACTTTGCTCGACCAGCAGATACAGTATAGTATTGAAGCTTCTCCTTATGTATATTATTGTTTAAGCACTATTGATTTCATGTGTGGCACGCTTAGCTACTTCAGAGATTAGTGGCCCACGAGCACAATCTTAGTAGGCTATTGCCAGTGCATTGTCGGAGTACTTCTTCTTAATGTTTGCCATATCCTATTGCTTATTCTTATAATTCTTCTTATGTCAATTTAAAGCCTTTAATTACCAGTGAGTTATTCATTAAATTGCTGTTCAAAATCCGATACTTACTTCTTATGAGTATTCGAGAAGCATCTAACTTATCAGAAGATTCCTTGCTTGATGCTCGAGGACTATTGTTTAACGTAACGTAATAGTGCCGATCCGAAGTAGAGGGTGGAGGACTTCTTAAGTTCTTAGTTCAAGGGTGGATTACTTCGGCTTCGGCCAACACTATTCTTTAGTGTTGTAGTACTTTCTTCTTTGTTTGATTGTTGACCAGACTAGATAACTCCCGTCTTGTTATTAGTCTGTTGTGTGAAACGCTAGTACCGAGTTCTTGTATACCCCGTTATAGCAGATAGAACTCTGGAGGGTAGTGGCGTTTTTTGTTCGGCTGGCAGTACTCTGGGGTTGGGATCGTGTGTTTCCGTTGTGGCAGCGAGCCATACTCGAGTCCTGTGTAAGAGCCCTAGTGTACCCGAGTGCCCGGTCGTAACAAATGGCGACCTTGCTTAGGATTTTGTGAACAGTATAAATTTTTTGCAGAGTTGTACAACATTTGTTTGTTCGTACTTTAGCGTACATATTGAAGAATATTTTTTTTTTGTAAGGCAATTAGGAGAGCATTTAAGAGACTCCAGTTAATTTAGTAATTAGTGCTTACATAAGGGAGTTTAACACTTTTGTCTCGAGAATTTTTTGTGAACTTCAGTATGTCGTGCCCTAGTACTGACGAGGAGCGAGAGATGCTAAGTGAGGAGGTGCCGTTAGTAACTAGTGAGGAGGATGCTAGACTTTTTGTGAGTAAGCAGTACCATGTGACGGAGGAGAGGCTGACTGGGGTGAATGTTTACGGCTTGCACCTGATAGCCAAGGTTTTGGGTCTATCCAAAGTAGGAGGGATGTCCAAGGGGGAGCTGATTTCCTGGGTGTTGCGTGGGCGACATGGGGTTTCGGAGGAGAGGGCGTTTGGGGGGGTTCCTCCCCAGATCCCCTCTCACTCGACTCCCACAGTGCCGTCCACTCAGTTGCCGGAGGTTGGCACTCTCCCACAGAGGGATGAGAATTGGAAGATTGGAGTGCCCTCGGGCAGTGCGTATGGTGGTTCCCCAGTTCTTGCCCCCCCTCCTTCAGTAGTGGCAGCTCCCTCTTCCGGCCTGTCTCCTGAGATGATATTTAAACTCGAGCTTGCTAAAATGGAGAATGAGTCTAGGAGGTATGCAATCGAGGCTGAGTCTAGGAAGTATGCGATTGAGGCTGAGTCTAGGAAGCAGGAGAATGAGACTAGGAGGCACGAGGATGAGACTAGGAGGCACGAGGCTGAGCTTAGATACGACTCCGAGAAATATTGTGCTCAGATAGACTTAGATAAGACTCGTGCAGAGTCGACAGGGATTCGGATGGGCCGGGAGGGCCAAGTAAGAGAACAGTCCTTGTCTCACTTAGTCAAATTGGTGCCGGCATTTAGTGAAACTGAAGTCACAGAATTTTTTAATCGTTTTGAGAAGAAGTGTAGGGAGCATAATTGGCCTGAAGAGAAGTGGGCAGCTCTGGTCTCCTCAAGACTTACGGGTAAGGGTCTGAAGGCTTATGATGCACTGCCTTTAGAGTCTTGCATTGACTACCCAGAATTGAAGAGAGCTGTCCTACGGGCATACGAGTTGCAACCAGAAACATATCGATTGAAGTTTCGGGGTGTTACAAAGACTAGGGAGGCGACCTTTCTTGAACATGCCCGGGACTTAAAAGATGCACTTACAAACTGGACACGTTCTGAGAAAGCTGAGACGGCCGAACAGTTGACTGAGCTGTTTCTGCTCGAGCAGTTTTATAAGTGTACAGGTGCAGAAATGACTTTAACTATTAAAGAAAAGAACCCTAAAACTCTACAGGAGGCAGCTGAGATGGCTGACCTCCGGCTATCACTAATTCGTGGGTGCGGGTTTGCCCAGCGTAGTGAGGCAGGTAACAAGGGGCGTGACGCCCCACCCCCCCGAGTTAGTAATATATCTTATGCAAACAAGTACAAGAGTTATGATACCAAGACTGACCACAAGACTAGCACCGTCCCATTTAAGAAGGGGCCGGGCCCTTCCCAGTACCAAGGGAAGCCCAAAGGGGAGTTGGAGTGTTATCAATGTCATAAAAAGGGGCACTTTGCAAGAGTCTGTCCTAGCAAACCACCTACAGCAGCTGTGTCTTTGGCCTGCAACATTGGTGTGTCTCTGAAGCCTTCTGAGTTTGCCCGGGGCAGTTCGTCAGAGGCTGAGGCACAGCCAATGCAGAAGCACCTGGGAGGCTCGAACCCTGCTCAGGATGTTTTTTGCGACCATAGAGGACGGGGTTGCGTGATGTGGGCGGGGCGCAAGCATGGAGTAGAGGTCTTGCGTGATACAGGTGCTTCCCAGACTTTGATGAAAAACTTGACTGGCTACCCTATAAATGCGGCTCGGGTGGTGGTGGTGCAGGGTATTAATGCAACTCGGTCATACCCGCTGGTGCGGTTGGAGTTGGAGGGATGGTGTGGCACGTGAATTGGATGTTGGGATTGTGGAGAAACTGCCAGTGGAGGGCGTCGACCTTCTTCTCGGCAACGACTTTGCAATGCCCGCTTCTGAGGTTCTACCCTTAGTCGTTGCCGAGAGGCCGGCCGACGTGAGTAGGGAAGAGCGAGAGTGGGTCGAGCGGTGCCAGGCACAACCCATGGCGTGTGCTGTCACCCGAGCTCGGGCAGCTAAAGTGTCACAGCCTAGTCCTCCGTCTTCAGACCAGCAGAGGAACGATCAACAGGAGGAGGCTAAAGCTGGAGTTGGTTTTAAGAGTTTTGACTCGGCGGCTCTCCTGGGTGATTCAGTATTAGCACCATTACTTAGTTCTGGAGTAGCCCCTGGGCCTGTCATCGAGAGTGACGAGGCTGGGCATGACGAGTCTCCACGACAGCAACGTTATGAACATCGAGAGAGACAGAGGGAGCAGCTCAGTATCGGGGAGGGTCATGCATTGCTCCGGGAGCAGTTAGATCGCTTGGCACCCTCAGATATACGTCGGTTGCAGCTGGAGGACCCTGAGCTCCAAACGTGTGCTAATGGAGCTGTGGAGCTCGACGAGGACGGTGATGCACAGCCGGGAGATTTTTTTTATTTAGATGGCATCCTGTATCGGCGTTTTCAAGACCCTAACCGTAGCTGGAAGATGGGGTCCGGGGTAGTGGACCAGTTGATGGTGCCGCGGGAGTGCAGGGATAGCCTACTGAGTTTGGCGCATGACACACCGCTGGCAGGACATTTGGGGGTAAGAAAAACGGTGGCGGCTTTGGGGAAGTTGTTTTGGTGGCCGGGGATGAAGTCTCATGTGCAGTCCTGGATAAACTCATGTGATATTTGTCAACGGGTCGGGAAACCAAACCAAGTTATTCCTAAAGCTCCGTTGCACCCTATTCCTGTAATTGGGCCACCTTTTAGTAAGATTGTTGTTGACATGGTTGGTCCCCTCCCTCCCACAAAGGCTGGTAATAAATTTTTGTTAACCATCATGGATGTTGCCACTAGATACCCCGATGCATACCCCATGAAAAACGGCATGGCTAAGACGGTAGTCAGTAACTTGTTGTGGTACTTTTCAAGGTACGGGTACCCGGAGGAGATTCAGTCTGATCAGGGGTCCAATTTCACCTCCAATCTCTTTAAGCAAACAATGCAACAGCATGGAATACGGGCGGTGGTATCGTCAGCGTATCACCCTGAGAGCCAAGGGGTGCTTGAGCGGTGGCATGCCACCCTTAAAAGCATGCTCAGGTGTTATTGTGCTGATAACGGAAGAGATTGGGATCTTGGATTGCCGTATGTACTGTTTGCTGCTCGGGAAGTGCCTGGTGAGAGCCTGGGATTTAGTCCAAACGAGCTGATTTTTGGACACCGAGTCAGGGGCCCCCTTAATATGCTGCGGGAAATTTGGGAAGGAACTGTGCCGCCTTGTTCCTTGTTGAAGTATGTGTTTGAAAGCCGTGAGCGCATGCTTAAGAGTCTGGAGATGGCAGGTCGGAATTTAACAGGGTCACAAGCTTTAATGAAGGACAGGTATGATCGCAAAGTGAAGCTCCGGGAGTTCATTGTGGGACAGGAGGTGTTGATTTTGTTGCCTTTGGTGGGTAACCCCTTGTCGGCGAAGTATACTGGACCCTATAAAATTGTGGAGAAAATTTCGGACCTAGATTACCTTGTTGCCACTCCAGACAGGAGGAAGAAGAATCGGTTATGTCACGTGAACCTGATAAAAGAGTATGTGAGGCGCCCCTCTGAGCCTCTCACTGTCCCTGTGTTGGCTTGTTGCGGCCGTGGTGGAGAAGGAGAGGGGGACAGTCAAGCTTCAGAGGAGGATAGCTGGGATCACCATGTTTCAGCGGATCAGTGGGCGGGGAACTCGAGCCTAAGGGCTGACGAGGCTATAGCCCATTTGCCTGAGCCGCAATTTGAAGCTATCCGTCAGTTGCTCGGTTTATACCCCACTGTATTCGCTGAACATCCAGGCCTCACTACTCAGGCTATGCATGATGTTGACGTGGGGCACCATCTACCCTTTAAGTCAATCCCATACCGTGTGCCCCCCATAAAACTACCCGCTCTGAGGGATGAGTTGGAGTATATGCTCGGTAGAGGGTTGATAGAGAAAGGTACCGTTAAATGGACTTCCCCCGTAACACTGCAGCCTAAACCAGATGGCAAGGTACGCTTCTGTATTGATTTCCGTAGGCTAAACGGTTTGACTCCAACTAACCCATATCCTCTTCCTCGGGTTGATGATAGTGTTGATAAAATTGGTAATGCTCGGTTTTTGTCTAAAGTAGATTTAGTAAAAGGTTACTGGCAAGTACCTTTGTCCGAGCGTGCTAAAGAGGTATGTGGTTTTGTGGTGGACGGGAGTACTTACCGGTGTAATGTTATGCCCTACGGACTTAAGAATGCACCAGCAACGTTTCAGAACCTGATGAATGAAATTGTCAAGGACATTCCAAATTGCACCGTATACTTGGACGATGTAATCATTTATGATGACGACTTTGAGAGCCATTGTGAGCACCTGGAGACCTTGTTCCGGAAACTTAGTGAAGCAAGTCTGGTAGTAAATTTGGCAAAGTGTGACTTCGTAAAAGCCACTGTGCAGTACCTTGGGTTTGTAGTGGGAAGGGGACAGGTGTGCCCTCCTCAGAACAAGGTACAGGCTATCAATAAATTTCCGCACCCAACCACCAAGAAGCAGATCATGAGATTCTTGGGTATGATAGGCTACTACAGACGCTTTATAAAAGGTTACTCTACGGTGTTGGCACCTCTCACAGATTTGTTATCTAAAGACAAAAAGTTTTTGTGGGCGCCTGAGTGTGAAAAGGCTTTTAATTTAGTGAAGCATTTGCTGTGTACTCACCCGATACTCAGGGCCCCAGACTTTAACAGGCCTTTTCAGCTGGCAACAGATGCTAGTGGTGTAGGGGCTGGTGCCGTCTTGCTACAGACAGACAATGAAGGTGTGGAACACCCAGTAAGTTTCTTTTCTAAGAAGTTCAATGCTGCACAAAAGAACTATTCTACAATAGAAAAGGAATTACTGGCGATTGTGCTGTCACTCAGGCACTTCGAGGTGTATGTTCCAGCCTATGGCCCAGTCGTGGTTATCTACACTGATCATCACCCTTTGAGATTCCTAAATCAATTTCACAATCGCAATATGAAACTGACCCGGTGGTCATTGATGTTGCAGGAGTATAACCTGGACATCCGGCATATTGCGGGAGGTGACAATGTGATTGCGGATTGTTTATCGAGGGTAGATGATCAGTCGTAGGCTATCACAGGTGTATGATCCCGAAGAGATTGACACACGGGTAGCCTCCTGCTTTGGTTTGAGTAGTATTTTGCGCTTGGTGCTTGTTGGCTCGCGGTTGTAGCCCAGCGTACTGGGTCGTAAAGCAGGATTGTTGAGCGTTTGGTATAGAAGAAAATAGGCTGCCCTTATAGTGCAGCCGGAAAAAAACATATTAAAATATAAAAATCATATAAAAACTCTTTCTTTTTGATATAGATAATTGTATAAGTTTGTCATAGCCTATAGTGTTTGAGTAGTCCACGAACTATCAAACGGCTGAGCTGCTGTAAGCTCGCTCTGGGAGCATGATATTATGTCTTTTACTATTGTTGGGAGGAGTTATGAAATGTGAATTTTTTTTTTTATAAGATGTGTTTTAGTGATAAACTCAGCGTTGTTTTAGTGCCATGCGGTCGCTGGGTGTGAGGGGTTTGATGGGGTTCTGTATATCAGATTTTAGCTCAGGGTTGAGCAAGTAAAATCTTGGGGGAGGTGTGACGCATGTCGAGTATGAGCATGCTGTACAGAACGCCCAGTCAGGCCCCACTCTCGCTAGGATCGTCAGGGCAGGAACTTTGGCTGTAGTCTGTGTAGAGTTTCCTAACTCAGTTTATGTGAACCGTTGTACTATAAGTATTATCATTATGTATTTTGTTTTCTTCTAAGTCAACGAGTTCTATTTTATATCATTAGATATAAGTATTGTGTGTGGGACTTATATACAATGATGAGAGAGAGAGTTATGTAACGACGGCCAGTGAGCGCGCCACGAGGTGTGTAGGCCTCACTCCCTCCTCCCTCCTCCCTTCCTCCCTTTCAGCGCGTGGGAAGTTCTTTGTCGATCCCAGATTGAGAGAGAATATGACGTCATGATTGCCAGTGGGCGGTCCTTAAGTAGTTTGAGATATGCCGCTAGAGGGCCGAGTATAAAAAGAGAGGTTCTTGCCACCATTTCTTCAGAACTCATCAGGCAAAGCGACTTCTCATATCCCTTGCAACTATCCATATTCTTCCGACTGATGTGAACTTTCTCTACTCTCTGAACGGCCTATCTTCTTCTCTTCTCGTCCCTGTTTAACCTCCATGACCCCTTTGGTGCAGATTTAGTCAGCCAAAGTATTATCGCTTGAGTTCTCACGAGATAAGTGCCTGTTAGATAGCCTATTTTTGGAAGGGTTAACTAGAATAGGATTGATTGATGTTTGTTGCACTCGTATATGCATTTCCCTGTGTGCGATTATTCATGTTCCTGTTTTCTGCTGGTTTAGGCAATGCTAGACTGGGATAGGGTTTCTGAGTTGTGATTTCCTATGAGTTCTAGGTTGCGGTTGAACCAGTACAATTGCAACGGAGACGTGGAACGCCTAGGTGGTCTTTCTGACTGTGTACCGTGGGAGTTTAGCACTGTGTTGCGAGTGAGGGCTTTTGCCTGTGCCACCCAACACTGTGCTATCTCATTTGCTTGACTTTGAGAGGATCGCCAGGAGAGAACCAGATACTAGTGATCTGGATCTCTCAAGAGAGCATCCCGTCAATTACCATAATTTGGCCGCACAGTCTTAAGGACCTCGCTAGGCTACGAGCCGCTTGCTCAGCCATTGTCTCTTAACCTTAGATATCCCAGCTAGACTTTGCTCGACCAGCAGATACAGCATAGTATTGAAGCTTCTCCTTATGTATATTATTGTTTAAGCACTATTGATTTCATGTGTGGCACGCTTAGCTACTTCAGAGATTAGTGGCCCACGAGCACAATCTTAGTAGGCTATTGCCAGTGCATTGTCGGAGTACTTCTTCTTAATGTTTGCCATATCCTATTGCTTATTCTTATAATTCTTCTTATGTCAATTTAAAGCCTTTAATTACCAGTGAGTTATTCATTAAATTGCTGTTCAAAATCCGATACTTACTTCTTATGAGTATTCGAGAAGCATCTAACTTATCAGAAGATTCCTTGCTTGATGCTCGAGGACTATTGTTTAACGTAACGTAATAGTGCCGATCCGAAGTAGAGGGTGGAGGACTTCTTAAGTTCTTAGTTCAAGGGTGGATTACTTCGGCTTCGGCCAACACTATTCTTTAGTGTTGTAGTACTTTCTTCTTTGTTTGATTGTTGACCAGACTAGATAACTCCCGTCTTGTTATTAGTCTGTTGTGTGAAACGCTAGTACCGAGTTCTTGTATACCCCGTTATAGCAGATAGAACTCTGGAGGGTAGTGGCGTTTTTTGTTCGGCTGGCAGTACTCTGGGGTTGGGATCGTGTGTTTCCGTTGTGGCAGCGAGCCATACTCGAGTCCTGTGTAAGAGCCCTAGTGTACCCGAGTGCCCGGTCGTAACAGTGTATAAATCTTTAAATGGTCTTGTGTGTTTGGAGGGCGATTTTCATATCATGTTCCATAACTTTAATACCAGAGGAGCCCAGGAGTTTCTACGATTCCCATATTGCAGAGCATCACATGCACAACGTTGTCTTAGCTATAGGGGAGCTAAATTATGGAACACCCTTAACGAACCATTCAGACATGCTGTTTCTATATTTGTGTTCAAAAAGTCTATTAAGAAACACCTTTTAGATCAATACTAAAAATCGATGATTTTATGTAAACCAGTCTATTTAATTTCTCCATTAGTAGTGTTCATGTAACTACTGTCATACCTATTCTTAAAGACTACTGAAAATAATGAACTAAGTTGATTCTTGCTGATTCCATGATAAAGTAGGTAATATACTGTAATGTTTTGTATATATTATATTTTTAATAACCGTGTAACCTAGCATTAAATTATTTACTTACGTCTATAAGGCTAGCTACATAGAGCTTTTGCTTAGCTAGCTATATATGCCAATCATTCAAATATATGTATTATGATGTATTATTGTATATTATGTATGTACACAATTGGCAATAAAAATCAATCAATCAATCAATCAATCAATCCAGGAAAAGACCCAGAGACCAAGGTCACCAAGGTCCTTCCAGCACTCCCCCGGCCCCCGACCACCCGGAGAGGTTCCGATCTCGGCAGGCAGACATGCAGCGAAGCCCCACCACCACAAGCCCGCCCACCACACTTCCAGGCGCACCCTTCATATGAATCGTCTCCCCGGGCCAGGCGCCTGATGGACTATTATCTAGTCCAACTTGAGCCCGACCCCTTCCCCCAAATGACCAAGTGTTCACTCATCTATTCACAAGCATTCTCCAGTCATTTCCTGTTTATTACTACTTCTTTTGTGTGATCTATAGTCATTCCTCTATCATCCAAAGCTTGTCTTACACAGTCTCTCCATCTCAATGGGGGTCTTCCCCCCCTTCTATCCCCCCTTGTTTCTTACTCATATAATTATTCTCTTTGTAAGCCTTTCATCTTCCATTCGTTAAACATGACCATACCAGCTTAGCACCCTTCTGTCCTCTCTGGCTGACAAATGTTCCTGCTGCCCCACTCTCGTACGTATCTCTTCATTCCTCAATCTGTCTCTACGAGTAACTCGACAGTCCACACATACTCCTCAAACAGCTCATCTCCATTACATCCAGCTTTCTTCTCTCTTTTTCCTTTAGAGTCCATGTCTCAGCCTCATACATCACTGTTGGCACAACAATTCCTTGATACATTGACCTTTTTGCTTTCATTCCGAGATTTCTCGTCTTCCACATACTTCCCATTGCTCCGAAAACCTTCCCTCCTTCACACACTCTCTGTTTTGCTTCCATTCCCATACCTCCACTCCTGCTTATCGTTCTTCCTAGATATTTAAAACACTCTACTTGTTCCAATATTTCCCCATCCAGCCTCACATCTAGATTCCCCCTGCGATCACCCCTATTACAAACATTACTTTACTTTTATTGACATTCACCTTCAGTTTCCTCCTCCCACAAACCACACCAAACTCTTTGACTACCCGCTGCAGTTTCTCCTCAGAATCCGCCACCAATGCTGTGTCATCAGCAAACAGCAACTGATTCAACTCCCAATCTCTACCATTCTATCCTACTAAACCCAATCCTCTTCCCATAGTTCTCATTCTCACCTCCCTCATCACACCATCCATAAACATATTAAACAGCCATGGTGACATTACACAACCCTGTCGCAAACCTACCTTTACCTCAAACCATTCACTCAACTCACCATTTCCTACTCTAACTCATGCTCTGCTCCCTTCACAAAATCTCTTAACTGCTTCTAACAAATTTCCTCCAATTTCATAAATCCTTAACACGTTCCACATTGCTTCATGATCCACACGATCATACGCTTTTTTCAAATCCATAAAAGCTCAAAATATCTCCTTATGCTTCTATATATACTGTACATATAATAATAATAATAATATACACAATATTATTTGGAGTAAATATGGTGGGGACCAATCACCGACCAGAAAATGGTAGAAAAGGTTGTCAAGAATATCACCAAAATATCACCAGAGCAGCAGCCACTCAGCAGCCTGGCTGTGATCCTGTTGACATTCAAATTAAACATTATGGAGATCGGCTAACATCTAACATGCTTTCATTTACTTCCCGAACCATATATCCCGGCAAAATGCATCCTATTACCACTGTGCCAGCCCATCAGCCGCTTTAAAATGTGAAAAATGCGTGGCCGGGGTAACATTGGAGTGAAATAAAGCACGAAGAGGGGAAGCAACAAAATAAAAGCTGCCGCGCAGCTACCTGTTCACTCACCCAGCCGGCTCGACTAATCAGGAAGCCGTCTGGCGTGAGGTGTGGGTATATAAGGAGGAGGACGTTTCCTTTGTGGCAACCCTGGCCTATGTGGTTGGCAACGCTGGTTTCGATCAGCGGGATTAAGCTACGGTAGGTACGTAGGGTCTGGTTAGTAGCTGGATGGGTGACCACCCAGCACACCAGATGTTGCCACACTTACATGGGGTGGGTGAAATTTCCTTGGCTTGCCACTCAGACGTAAATAAATGCCGAATTTCGTTGTGTCGCAAATGAATCCAGGGACATGGTTGGTGGCTTGCCTGCTACCACCAAACACACGAGAATGAGAACTTGGTTAGCCACCAGGATTGCTCAGGAGTCATTGGGTTGACTTCCTCTCATGTTAGCCTTGTCCCACCCAAAATAAAAGTGGGTACCTGGAGTGTAAAATCGGCTTTGGCATGGTCGTATCCTGGGGAAAATTTAATTATTTGTCTCACCTTTACTGTATTCCCTGTCCCCCTGTCCTGGCACTTCACTTTGTGACACGATACAGCCAGGAGAACATCTCCCTAGCGGCGATCCCACCCAACCTCCATTCCTCTCCAACCACCATGGAGGGATTGTGACAGGGAAATCGCCGGCCCATCCAAGCACTGAGGAGGAGCCATATACAGTACAGCACCGAAGGAGAATGTTGGCAAGCCTGCCTTCGCTCCAATCCACTTCCAGTATCAGAGAGCTTGCACTCATATAGCCATCCTTCACTCTACATCATAAGCAATCCACAGCCAGAACCACTTGGTGAAGACAAGGACGAGTATAGCAGAGTGTACTGGCCAGCATTGAGATGGTGAAAGGCAGAGAAGAAGAAGAAAGAGACAAGACAAGAATAAATATTTTGTATAAGGGACCCACTAGGGCCCCACGTTTTTACTGAGAAAGACGAGAAGTTTGACTAAGGGTACCGGGTCATCTCCCCAAAAAATTTATGTGATTTCTTGGGCAGAGACAATAATAAGACTTACTATAGATGAAAACAACTGAAATTATGAAATTAAATATATAAGGTACTGAGTTGAATGCTAGCTTTCAATTGGTTAGTAAAGCAAAGGTTATCAGATAGTATTAGCGTTAGGATCTGTTTAGCCAGATAATTAGTAGTTAAATGTGTATGGCGATTCCCAAAGACTTTTTGAGAGTTTATCTTAGCATATATAATCGGGAGCGAAGGGTTCAACCCGCAACTACAGAAAAATAGACTAAGTACCGGTATATTTACTAGCAGATAAATCTGACTCCAAGCAAAGGACTAGGGCATTACAGTAAAAATACCCGTAATCTATGCGAGTTTGTAGTTAGGGTTGTGTTTAGTCTAATTTAGGTTGAGCAATAGTCAGGAGAAAAGTATAAAGACCTGCCCATATGGAAACTATTATGTTAATAAAGGAAATTGCATTATTATAATAATTTATAGATATAACCTCGTCGACGCATGCTATATATTACCCAATGCAAAGTTTTCCTCTTTTGTTCATAGTTCTTGCGACTTGAAACCGAAGTCGAGTTAAGTCACTCTTTGAATCGCGCCTACACAAAACGTTTGTAATGAGAACTGCCAGTTCCAAAGGACAAATTTATACTGTGTAATCGACATATTTTGCCTCTTCTAATTTGAACTTATTTCGACCCTGACTGAGAACCATTAACTATATGGAATATTTATCGCCTTTTGAGTTCATTACATAAAGTATAAGTTTATGTCAACTGTCGGATCATTTCTACCCTATTAGTATAAGCATTCTTGTAAATATAATTATACTACAATAATAAAAATAATAATAATGATAATAATAATAAGTATTATTACAATAATAATAATAATATAATAATAATGATAATAATAATAATATAATTAATAGTTATAATCCCATTCTGGAAAGCCATGAGAACAATATTTGTTTATTATTTGTGTATCTTAATTACCGTACAATTGCATTATGTATCTTACTTTTCGTACGATGGCTTAAGTTATCATGTAATTATGGCTATCATTAATAATTTATGTCAGCTTAGGAAGAGCCTATTTAATCTTGAGTGTTAGTTCCAATATTGTTTACCTCTTAACCCTTTCATTACTTTCATTACGTCTTATTTGTTTGATTTCAGCTATATTTCGACAATTTTATGCAGCTTAGGAAGGATATTACGGTAGATAAAAAACATGCATTGTGATAGTCTGCAACCTTTTAATAGGTAGACGTCCTTCCTAAGCTGAATAAAATCGTCTAGTAGTTGCCAGAATATACGGTAATGAAAAGGATGTCACCGGTACTGACCGGGTTCTGTATTCTATGACGTACTCAGAATCACAAAGATCTAAAGAATTAATAAGAAGCTCCAATTCAACCCGAAACATCTTCAAAAATATATGTTTCCGCTTTAAGAGGGTAGTGCTTGGTGTTTGGTCTATATATTTATATATTAATTAATGTTTGAGTTTCCTCGCTAGGCCTCCATCAAGCTCAGAAACCCCCCCCCCCCCCCCCCCAGACCCCCTTTCAAAATTTTTTTTTAATTTTTTCGGTAGAAAAATGTAACGGCCAAAGGCCGGTTCCTTCTAAAATTAGAGGCTCGCTTTCGCTCGCCAGGAAAAAAAATCAAAGGGCATGAAAGGTCTTAATATTGACAACACAAATGGGGCGAAAGGTCTCAAAATCGCCAAACTAATGGAACAACGTCTTAAAACCTCAAAGCTAATATGCTAAACATGAGGGAGAAGGAGATCCACAAAAAGCGAGTACTATCCCCTTAATGATCGCTACTTTTTAATTTGTTTGCATGTGTATAAAGGAGACAATATGCAGGCTGCCTGTAACGAGTGTCTCCCCCAAAGCCAAAAGAGTGACAGAGCCAAATTCAAGGGACACTTGTGTCAAAATGCCTGGACACACGAAGTTTATAGCAATTAAAGTCATAGGATGGAGGAAAGATTGATTGAAGGAGGGAGTTCCAGAGTTCACTTGATTAGTAGAAAGACTTAAAAAATTGTTTATTTGTGGGTTGGAGAGCTGGACAGAATACGAGTGGGACTGTATTTGAAAGGCGGGTGCCTCGCACTCGCCGCAAAGGAAGGGATATGCACTGAGAGAGCTCTGAAGAACACTGATTGTTGTAATAGAGATAGTAGAGTGAAAGATATGCAATATTGCGGCGTGTAGAATGTGATTGTAGGGAACGAATAAGAGAAAGTGAGTTGATAAGGCGGAATGCTTTGAATTCTACTTTTTCGAAAATGCTGTATGGGTGGAGCCTCCCCACACATGCAACCAATACTTAATACAGGGGCACACTGTGCCTTGATACTGAGCAAAAAGCTATGCAGGGGTAAAGAACCCACAGAGACGGTTGAGCACACCTTACTTTTGGGAAGCTGTTTTAGCAAGAGTGGTAATATGATCTTTCCTAGAAAGGTTGGATGAAAAAGATACACCTATAATATTGAGAAAAGATGAAGGATTGATTTGTGTATTGTTGAAGAATACTTGATAGTCTTGTAGAAGATTGCAATGTTGAGATAGAGGGAGGAATTGGGTCTTGGAGGCGTTGAAAGTAACAAGATTTTCTCTGCCCCCAATCAGAAATCATTGATAGGTCGGAAGATAGGACCTCTATGGCTCTTTTATGCGAGTTTTAGAGTGATTGCTTGCTGGGTTGATGTGAAAAACTAGTTAAATAGTGTAAGGTAGAGTCATCAGCATATAAGTGCATAGGAGTAGAGGTACAGTCGAGGAGATCATTGATAAATATTAGAAAGAAAAATGGAAGCAGGACAGAGCCCAGAGGAACACCTGAGTCGATAGATTGAGGAAGTGAATGATGGCCGTCCACAACTGCAGCTATGGAGCGATCTGAAAGGAAATTAGAGACAAAGGCACAGATAAAGTGATAGAAAACGAAGGACCCCTTCGGGGATCACGGCGTCAGGCAATAGATAGATAGAAAACGAAGGAGGATAGTTTGGAAATTAAAGACTTGTACCAGACTCTATTGAAGGCTTTCAATATGTCTACCGTAATCTAAAAAGTCTCACTGAATTCCCGAAAGGAGAATGACCAAGCCTTAGTCAGATAAGCAAGATCACCAGTTGAGCGGCCCTTAAGGAAATCATAGTGGCGATCTGAAATTAGATTATGGGAAGGTAAAAGCTTAAGAAATTTTGCGTTAAGAATAGTTTTAAAAACTTTTGAGATACAAGAAATGAGAGCAATTGGACAATAGTTGGAAGATTTAGAGCGGTCACCCTTCTTTTGGACAGGTTGAATAAGAGCAAACTTCCAGCAAGAAGGAAAGACGTTAGAGGAAAGACGAAAGAGTTGGCCTAGGCAGGGAGTCAGCACGGAAGAACAGTTTTTGAGTACCAACTGGAGGAAAACCATCCAGTCAGTACACCTTCTTAGTACAGCCCAGAGAGGGCTGAGAGTACATCCTTAGAAGAGATTATGATATTAGGCATAAGTAAGTGAGAGGGGGGTTGAGGAGGAGGAGTAGCGCCGGGATCATCCAAGGAGGAGTTTTTAGCGAAAGTTTGAGCAAAGAGATCAGCTTTGTCAGAGGAAGAGGTGATGGTGGTACTGTCAGAGTAGGAAAGAGGAGGGAAAGACGAGGAAGTGAAATTGTTGGAGAGGTGTTTGGCTAGATGCCAAAAAGCTTGGGAAGAACTAGAGTTGAAAAGTTCAGAGCATTTGTTATTGATGAAAGATTTTTTGGTAATTTGAAGGACCGATTTGGCTTGATTCCGGGCAGAGACATATAAAGTACGGGATTTCTGAGTTAGACGGCGATGGTTGAGTTTGAATGCTTCTTCCTTATTGCAAACAGCAGGAGAACAAGCTGAGTAAACCAAGATTTTTGTGAGTTAGTTTGAGAGAAAGAGACTGAGATGCATGGTTCCATGCCCGAAAGGATTACCTCAGTAATTGGCTCGGGACTCTTTGAGGGTCCCCGGCCACGGAAGCAAAGATCGGTCCATGGAAAATCAAAGAAATACTGCCGCAGAGCCTACCAGTCGGCAGCTCCAAACTGCCACAAGCGCCGCCGGCTTGGGGGGTCAGAAGGCCTGTACACTCTAAGACAAAAATCATGGCCTTTCATGAACTCACGAAATGCATATACTGTTCTGGGTGAGGATAATATAATTTTCGTATGTACATGAGGGAGATAAAAGGCAGAACTGCCTGTGATGAGTGCTCCCCAGAGTTGAAAGAGTGACAGGGCCAAAATCAAGGAATGTTCAAGCCAAAATGCCTGGAAACACAAAGTTTGAAGCAATTTAAGTCATAGGATGAGGGAAAGATAGATTCAGTGAGAAAGTTCTAGAGCTCAGCTGTTGAATAGCAGAAAGATTGGGAATATTGTTTCACTCTTGGGTTGGAGAGTTGCACAGAATAGGGGCGGGATTGTATTGCAAGACGGGTGCTACATGCTCTTTGTAGAGGAGGTGGTATACACTGAGAGAGCTCAGAGGAACACTGATTATTATAATAGCGGTAGAACAGTGAGAGAGATGCAACATTGCGGCGAAGAGAGAGAGCTTGCTGAGAATCGGTGAGTGGACGTGAGTTAATGATACGAAAGGCTTTCTTTTCTACTTGATCTAGAAGTGCTGTGTGAGAGGGATCCTCCCTACACATACGAACAGTACTCAATACATGTTCGAACTGTGTACCCTGTACAGAGCAAGAAGCTATGCAAGGGTAAAAAATCCCTTAAGGTGGTTAAGAACACCCATCTTTTGGGAAGCCGTTTTAGCAGGAGGGGTAATATGGTCTTTCCAAGAGAGACCAGGAGGAAAAGAAACGCCAAGAATACTGAAAGACGATGAATGGTTGATTTTTGTATGGTTGAAGTATATAGGCCCTTTTCCACATGCACGACTCAATCCGATTTTCGTTCACTGAATGCTTGTCGGCTGACTTTCGCAACGAATTGGCCCAATTTTCTAGTGATGACCGTTATTTTAAGAATGTCACCGTGCAATCCACAACATGTCTTGCGATAATGCCGACGTCGTCGGCAACATAAGCAATTGGTCGCGGATGTCGTTGGCAACAACATCGGACATCAGTGAAATTTGAATTTTGGGCAGCGGTTAGAGGACGATTTCATGCGATCATTGGATGATTGTTCTGTAAATCGATGCAGACACCGTTGCAGATATGTCGGCAATGTCGCGGACAGTGAACGGTAAAAATGTGAGACTTTATAATATTAATCTATCTATCTATCTATCTATTGCCGGACGCCTTACTCCCCTTACTAGGGTGGCCATACACAGAATGCCCCCAAGCGGACCTATTCCCTGTGAGAGGGACAACCCGAGCCAGTTTAGTGAAGGACTTACAGGATTGACCACTCAATTCAGGATCGGTCCGACTCCGAGGCCCTCTGTGTATCTTGTTAGCACTATTTTTCTACAGTGGTGTTTGGCTAATCCATCCACTAACCTGCCTTTCCCTTAGGTAAGCAGTACGGATTTGTATCAGGTTTACTCCCGTAGACAGGTTGCCAACCAAGGCTGACGAGTCCCATCCACCCGAATTTGTATAAGGTGTCCCCCCTAGATGAGTTGCCGACCAAGGCTAACGAGTCCCACCCACCCATAATATTAATCAGGTAATTAAATCCCACCTTGTTTGATGATATATATATTGTAGAGCCTCTTGGAGGCTCACACACCATTCTCAAGTCAACATTCATATTAACACGTACTCGTCATACAGGCTTTGCAATTCTATGCAGGAAAGACATAAGTTGAAATTACTGCGACATCTGCTGCCAACACAACCACTGCCAACACAACCACTGCCAACACAACCACTAACAACACAATCCCTGCCAACACAACCACAGCCAACATAACCACTGCTAACTATAATAATAATGTATACACCACTATTGTCCAACACCATATGGCACCACAGACACTTCAGACTTGCGGGCGCCTCTGGCACCTAGGCCTGTGAGGCAGCAAGTCCTTCAGTTCACACCAGACTCTTACATAACCAACCAGCGTCTCGGCGCTCCTGTACTCAACCCTAGCCAATAAAGGATTGAAGAGTACTGGTGTTATATCTTCATTCATCTTTATTATATGGCGCAGTGTATATCAGTATCTGAACCTACATGAAGAACCTGCACTACCTAGCTGAGGCTGCAGCTGCTGTGGAAGCCGGCTTGCCGCCATGCGGTCCCTACCTGGCTACATCTACCTCCCAACCGGTCGAGCCTTCATTGCCCGATGCCCTGTCTCCATACCCATCCATCATCTACTTGAATGAAAGGATCGACGCCCTCCAATCGAGTATTGCCACCTTTCTACAGCATCACCAGGACCAGCAGCATCTACAACTACAACATCGCCCCGCGACAGCTCCACCACCGCCCCGCCAGGATCTACAACATCGCCCCGCGACAGCTCCACCACCGCCCCGCCAGGTTCTCCAGCCCCACCAGCCTCTACAACATCAGCCCCAGGCAGTAATGTTACCCCCAGGCTGACCCATCCTTTGCCTCACACCCCACCAGTGATACACTTATTCATCCCTCTACACAGACACCCACACCTCATACATCTCCCCATGTCTCAGTGCCCCACCATATGCCAGTTACCCATGTCTCAGTGCCCCACCATATGCCAGCTACCCATGTCTCAGTGCCCCACCATATGCCAGTTACTCCCCACATGTCTTTATTACATATGAACATGACCAATCCCTTTACCCACCCTCTCAAGAGCGAACATCCCACACCCTCCCCAACTGACGGCCAGGCCCACACTGGTGTCGGTAGCGACGGTCGGTATTACGGCGGCCATTATGCCCCCCTGGCTATCGTACGGCTGGCACCAACCCTCACGGCGCAGCCCCTTCTGCGCATGACGTCATCATACCACCACCACCTCAAGTCCCACCAACACCTCAAGTCCCTTCCTACCCTGCCCAGCCACGCCCCGCCCCGCCCCGCCGGGCTGCCCCTACGCGGCCCCAGGCCGCTTTACATATGCCGGGACACGCCCTACGCAAATTCTGGGCTGATTGGAGGTCTACAAGCGGCTCGTCCTTCTACCACCTCATGAGGCTACCATCGAGCTCTACCAGACGTGCGACCCTGCCCTTCAGAGCGCCATATTTGCTCACAATCAGGCGTTCTCCTCATTGCCAGAAATCGACCTAGCAACTCTCATCACACAACTCGTCCACCGACAACGGAACCGCGCAGCCGCTCGCCACCACTTCCGGTCTCTTCTCCAACAACCTACTGAACAGATCCGGGACTACGTCACACGTATTACGGAGGCCACTTTGGACTGTGGCTTTACCTGCCCTGTTGCCACACTGATGTCTCTGACGAACACATACGGGACCAAGTGACTATCGGGATTAGTGATTCGTCCCTTCAGCAAGATGTTTTAACTAAGGACCGCACCCTACCTACCTTACAAGATGTTATCAGCTACTGTGTGGGGTTCGAATCTGCGGCACTCGATCAGACGGCAATGCAACCAGGGGTACATGCTGTGAAATCACCATACCAGCGTCTCAAGAGTATTCAGTTCACACCAGACTCTTACATAACCAACCAGCGTCTCGGCGCTCCTGTACTCAACCCTAGCCAATAAAGGATTGAAGAGTACTGGTGTTATATCTTCATTCATCTTTATTATACTAACATAACCACTGCCAACACAACCACTGCCAACACAATCACTGCCAACACAACCACTGCCAACACAACCACTACCAACACAACCACTGCCAACACAACCACTAACAACACAATCACTGCCAACACAACCACTGCCAACACAACCACTGCCAACATAGCCACTGCCAACACAACCACTGCCAACACAACCACTAACACAATCACTGCCAACAGAACCACTGCCAACACAACCACTAACAACACAACCACTAACAACACAACCACTGCCAACACAACCACTGCCAACAGAACCACTGCCATCACAACCACTGCCAACACAACCACTGCCAGCACAACCACTGTCAACACAACTACTGCCAACACAACCACTGCCAGCACAACCACTGCCAACACAACCACTTACAACACAACCACTGCCAACACAACCACTGTCAACACAACCACTGCCAACACAACCACTGCCAACACAACCACTGCCGACACAACCACTGTCGACACACCCACTGTCAACACAACCACTGCCAACACGACCTCTGCCAACACGACCACTACACAAACTTGCACATCCATACACACACATACTATGACAAACACACACATAAACTAATCAAACACAGTTACTATCTACCTCCAAACACACACACTCACATAAGCACCCACACAGCCCGTAGCCTAGTAGGTAGAGCTCTCGTCTCACACACGAGGGGTCGGGGGTTCAATCCCCGGCCGGGCGGAGACAAATTGGGCTTGTCTCCTTTCATGTGTTAGCCTCAGTTCACCTAGCTGTAAATAGGTACCTGGAATAAGTGGACGACGTTGTGACGTCCCATCTGGGGTTGGCAAAAATGGTACAAGGCGAGAAGGGTATCATATGGTTCACCTAAGCTGATGGCTACCTAAACCTTCGGGCGAGACGGTACCGTCTATAGTGAGAATGGTACCATACAGATCCACCCTAAGCCTTCGTTTCCGATGTCGCCAATTGGCTAAAAATACAGACTACACACACATCCACAGCCATTCCAACGATACATGTAGCACCTACACATATAGGAGGCGGGAAATAACGAGCATGCTCACTCCCGCAATACAACTAGAGTAAGTACAACTAGAGTAAGTACATCACACACTCACACAGATGTCACTACCACATCCAATACTCGTACAAGTCGCACTATTTAATTAAAATGTAAAACTTGCAAACAAAGTCAAACCAAAACTGGGACAAAGACAATATAAAGTCAAAACAATATATCAAAATCGCTATGTGGAAACAACGCTTACTAAAATAAAATTTATGAAATGAAAGAACACAATCCACCACATGGGTGTACATAATTATTACTACATGAGCAAGTTAATCTGGTTACCAAGCAAACTAATTGCACACATAACAACGCACTATCGTCACCACGTTCAGGGAATTAGTCAATTTGGGAAGTCCGGGACGTTCTGGCAAATATTACTAAACTCTGCATGAATAAAAGAAACTACAATTAGTGTTAAAATGTTCATTTAAAATCAAATTTGCAACTTGACAAGACATTAACAATAGTACAAAATATAAATATTGATAAGATATATAATATTACAAAAATATATATATATATAGCACTCACTAACCATAGTGCTATCGGGTAGGTACAGTTAAGAGCATATGTTCCGGCTCAGGCGGTCATCTCCTCTATCCCCTGGTTTACTAGTAGAAAAATGGTGTTTTGTTGGTTCCCCTGAACTCACCCCTCCCCTCCCGCCATCCCCCCTGATTCCCCCACACCCGTATTCCCTTCCACCAGTATTCCCCCCTTCTCTCTCCCCCCCACCCCCTCCAACACACACACACACACACACTTGTCTCTCCCTCCCCAATTCTAAGTTACTGGAACTTTCCATGCTCTTCTAATTTCCTGAACATATATTCGATATATGTTATGCTGTCATTCAATTTATCATGATTCTAAAGCATGCAAGTAAATATTCATCATCTATTCCTTACTACCTATTTTTGTAGTTGCTTAATGTCAATATTACCCTGCATTCTTTGTATAATTATGAAGGTAATGAGAATCAATTTTGACAAAGTATTCATCCTTTATGTTTATGTTTATGTTATGTCTATGTTTAAGAATACAGTCTATGTTAAATAATATATATATATATACACACACTCACACACACACACACACGAATTCAATCTTTAGAATACTCTGTATATTATTTTGTATACAGTATACTGTAATATCAAATAAATCCTAATACTCCGTATAGCAGTTGATAACACGTTATGCCATGTGCTTCAAATTAGAGATGTGATATAGTCTGATGACCTTAGCATTATGTTAGGGATTCAATTAATTTACCTTCATGTGTGTGTGTGAGAGAGAGAGAGAGATAGAGAGAGAGAAATGGAAATTATTCCACCACGCTAGACCTGAAGAGACCATATAGCATTACTAGGGTAAGTTAGGATGGGCGCTACCCCACCCACAAGGTAACGTGTGTGCGGCGGGACTCGAACCTGCGACCCCTGATCACAAGTTGAACACGCTAGCCACCACGCTACGCCCGCCTCCGGAGAGAGAGAGTGTGTGTGTGTGTGTGTATGGCCACATAATCCCTTGTCTATTACTTGCAGATAAAAGGGTAATGTTTGGTTGTTTGTATGTTACCGCTTACATTATCCAGATTAAACAATTAATGTGTTAATTATTAATGGTGACTGGTGCGTAACTGGAGTATTTCGTTTTCCTTGTCTTTCTTGTGTTATGTATTTATGCTTGTTTATACTTTGAGTAAGATGATTATTACATTAATGTTTAGTCACCTATGATGCCCCTATCTCATACTGGAGAGCAATAGCATTCACAATTCTACAACGATGGAAGACCATCTCGTATTCGTTATGCTCGTTTAATATTTATGTGTCATAATAATCCAAGTATGATTAACAAGTAATAACTACACACACAACTTTCCTTAGAACTAATGTATGAAGATTTCTTAACATCGGCGTATACGCGTGTGTGTTTGTGTGTGTGTGGAATGGGGGGGATTCTGCCATGGCCTTCCCCTGTGTCTCTGTACTGTTTGTTTTTTTATTATTACCTTAGCAACTTGAACCATCGTCTATCTTTGACCTCTGGAAACAATCTACATTAACTAGTTCTCTCTCTCTCTCTCTCTCTCTTTTTCTCTCTCTCTCGTGTGCGCTTCATTGATCTTTTCATCAATTTGGTAGCCAACGACCATTATAGATGTAAGATCGGAATGCCTATTAAGAACTGCAACGTTTGTGATGTATCAGGAAAACGACATTTATATTTTAATTAGGCCTATAGCAAGGACAAATTATGAACTACCTTAATATAATTCACTTTATAACACTAAAATAATACGAACCTTTCATTTGGTGCTATCTATGACTCACTTGCTTGTTCCTAAAATTGTCTTGCTTCCTCGCTACTTTCGATATGCATGCAGTTATGTGGCAAAGTGTGTTCCCTGATAGTTAGGTTTTTGGTATCATCCAACAAGTTACTGATCACCATCTCGCACGATTATAAAGAAAGATAGCATTGCACTTATTCACGACACAAAAATGCGAACAGCAAGCGTCATTTGTTACCCAGTTATGAAAACAATATCTTAGTTAAGGCTAAATATAATTTAATTCCAAGAATGAGAAAGGATGAATACATAACAATTAATTAGAATTAATGCACAACGGACATTTGTAAAGCTGAAGTTATAATTTAAACGGGAGAATGTAATTAAACAATTTTGGTGATAGAAGTTACTTTCGAATATATAGGATTCCTCATATTGATCAGTAGATCCGGAATTACAAATTCCAAGATTTTAAAGCATATGAGATACAACATATCCACTTAGTAGCATGTGAATTATTACATTAAATAGGTTACATTTTAAGGTATCCGTTTCATCTTATTTCATGTCCTTCTCGTACATAATTTAATTGTATCCAAACTATTTTTGTTTTGTTTTTCAACTAAGTCAATCATGTATTTCCACTTGTCCACTCTTAAGTCTTCATTCTATAACGACCACTGCACATTTGTTTATTTGTTATCTCCGCCAACGAAGTTCGGGAGGTATTGTTTTGCCTTTGTTTGTCTGTCTGTTTGTTTGTCTGCCTGTAAACCAGTTCTCAAAAGTTATGAACCGATGTTCACGAAATTTGGTGGCCGGATAGGATATGCACCAAGTAAGAAGTTATTCAGTTTATAAGGTGATCGGTAGAGAGCATACCTCCGCCAGCGTAGGCGGCTCACAAAGTTATCAACCAATGTTCTCGAAATTTGGTGAGCAGATAGGATATGCACCAATGACGAAGTTATTACATCAAGGGGGCGGTTGGTAGAGCGCATACCTCCGCCAGCGGCGGTGGAGGCTCTCCCGAGTGTCCCTCTAGTTATTTTTCTTATTTAATGGACTTTCTTCTAGCTGTTCTACCGTTTATCGGTTTATTATATTCTATACATGCCTACAATATTTATTATTATTTATAATTTACGACTCCGTACCGCTTTTCGCGTAACATTTCCTCATATTTTTATGTAAATGTCTTCATATTATTTTTACTACTCGTCCTTATTCTTGTCTGTCCATTGGTTTGCCTTACGATAGTTTCTGTAATTATGTTTTTCCTTTGTCTTGTGCGTTTCTCTTCTTCATCCAATCTCATGAGTTTGCCTCCTGTCTATTAATCATAATTTACTTCACCCAATTCGTTTTCCCTAGCATGTTTTAAGTTTCTTTTTTTCCGACCTATTACCCTGGCCTTAGGTGACTTCCTATATTTTCATATCTAATATACCCTATTATTGGGTTTGTATGTGTGGTTATTTTATTTGCATTAAGTAAGCTTTACTGCCTACTGTGCACTTTAGTATGCATGACCTGCTTAAATGCATCTATTATATAATTCATAATTCTTTTGTTTATAGTCTCCCCCCTCCCCCATTAATTGAAGAAAGGTATCCGGCATTGTCCTTAGTTTATTTAAGACTGCTTATTGCAAGGTTACAATTTACTTTTTATCTTTAAATGCTGCAGTAGTGGAGATACAACATTATAAATATCCAGCGATTAGGGTAGGAATCAATCTAAATTACTATGGAATTATATATTTTGATTATACACAGACAACATTACTCCAAATGACAATCAAAGGTTAGTAGTGTATGTGGGGCTATAGGTTGAGGGGAGCCATCAAAGATTTAGCAAAGAGCTCCAGAAAGGCTAAGAACAGCGATAGCTCTTCGCACATGTTCAATAGGAATAGACATATTGTTCTCTCTCTCAAAATATTTGTACTACTAATTGCATTTGATTATGGGGTTATTCATTCTTGGTATACCTTTTTCTTTTATCTCCATATTTATCACCTATTTCTCCAATCAGCCACATTTAAAAAAATACTCCGTGATCATCTTGGAGACGGGCTACAAACTGTAAATGTGTAGAACTGGAGAAAATATATTCACTATAATTATAGCCACAAAACTATGCATAATGCAGGGGAAACAAACACACGAAAGTAAATCAACTATTATTAACTTAGTAGTTTGCCATTACAAACATATTAAGCTACAAATTATATCCATACGTTGTGGAGTACCGGTATGTAATGTATTGCAATATATATATATATATACTGTATATATATATATATATATATATATATATATATATATATATATATATATATATATAGTATATATATACTGTATATATGAATACCTATCAAATTTGTATTATTATATAATACTGTATCAATATGAATTGAATTACGTTCTTCAGTTTGTGCGTATTTATATATTTATTATAAATTAGCAAATTTCAGTCCAAAGAATTATGACGAAACTATTAGCGACATTGGATACTTCTCATATTCAGTAAGTAGAGGCTAAAAATGCGTGGTTTACACTTATAAAAAAACAAAACAAAACACGGAGTTAGAGCGTATAAAGTATGATCGATAAGTCCTATAAGGTAGTTTATAAAGGGGACAATAAGGAATTACCGAATTATTAGTAAATCTGTACTAATGGTTTTGCATGATTAACATCAGTTTTATTTTATTTGGTATTATGATCAAGTGCTGTAGTTTCCTCAAAATGCATTGGAACCTATTAATTGGATCTACAAGAGATTTGCTTTATTTGACCCAATCGTTCATTTGTATATTTCTATATTAGTTTGCTTACATGTGTTATATACAATTACTTCTTACAATATCTGTTTATCAATATATTTCCATGTCAGTCTTTGATTATTTAATTAACAGTAAATATTGGTGATTTAGTACCAATCACTCAATTTCAACATTAACATTTAAATGTTTATATCATATTTCTGTATTGTCTATATAACTCTCTCGGTTTATATTTATGTGCAATTACCTTCTGGAGCCTATATGTGGCTGTGTATGTGGGTGTGCTTGAATTATTTGTGTCTATTGTTTGGAAAAGATGATATCACAACCGGTATGCTGTTGTATTGTATGTATTTTTATTTCAATTAACTAAAATTGTGTAACTGTATTAATCATGCACAACAATTTTATTTAATTGTGTATTGAACATTTAGTATACTACATAATACATTTGAGCCAAAAGATGTGTTTGTAATTATTGATCTTCACACTTGGATACATGCAATATAAATAAACCTCTTCAATAGGACGATGCCCTTATGGATTTCATTTTGGCCATCACTAACCGAATTAAGTCAAGTTAGGAAGCACAAGTGGGTTACCTGATTTCGCGTTTACACCTTTGATTCGTAAAGGTCCTTCCTAACCTGAGTAAAATCTTCTAATGATAGCCTGGCTGTAGTGGAAGGTTATAAAGTGTTTAAAGAGAAAGAAGGGGTATTTATGGTCACGTATAAATAAATGTTGCAAGATTTACAATAAAACACGTAATCAACAACAAACCGCTAAGGGTAAAGAACGTTACATGACGGGTGAGTGAGGGAGGGAGAGAAAGTGTTGGGGGTAAAGGGAGAGAGGAAATTGGAGAGTGGGGGATTATGGTGGTTTGTGTAGGGATACCAACATTACCAAATAATCCCTTCCTCCCTGGGAGGGTGGATGGGGGGGATTACCCTGTGACACTTCTTATGGAGACGACTGTACCTGTAAGCATAGCATGCCTCAAGAACACACACACTTGACCACACATTGTTTTTCCTATATGTAAGAAGAAGACAAAAGGCAGGTTGCCTGTAACGAGTGTATCCCCAAAGGAAAAAGAGTGACGGAAGGAAATTCAAGGGACGTTGGGGTCAAAATACCTGGACACATGGAGTTTAAAGCAGTTTAAGTAATAGGACTGTAGGGAACAAGTAAGAGAAAGTGAGTTGAAGAGACAAAATGCTTTGGACTCTACTCTTTCGAGAAGTGCAGTAAGGGTGGAGCCTCCCCATACATGCGAACAGTACTTAACCCTCTCCGACATATGACGCGATTTTGAGCCTATTGGGGATACTCTAAAGCCTGTGTTACCATCAGGGGTATTTAGAAACCTTTAGTTTAGTTACTTCAAACTCTGCAGTAGTCTTTGAGTTAGCTGTGGGCAGAACACTATTTTTGGAGAGGTAATTATAAGAGTGAGAGAACTCTATTTCTTATTGCTAATCTAGCAACCTCTGCATCATAAATGCGTGAAAGGGTTAATACAGGGGCGCACTGTGCCCCGATACAGAGCACGTGCATATAATCTCCCTTCAATCTCCTCCAAGAACCGCAACAATCAACCACCACCAACCAGAACAAACTATCACAACCAACACAACCACCACCAAACTACCACAATTACCATCAAGCTACTACCACCACTACCAAGCCACCACAACCACCAAACTACCACAAACACCACCACCACCACCATACAACCACAACCACCACCACGACCTTTGTTCGAACGCCGACCCGTGGTAATAACGTTCTTGACATTGTACTTGCAACAAAAGAAGAATTAATAGAGAATTTGAATGTTGGTGATGAATTCAGTAACAGCGACCATCGTACGATAACTTTCACTTTAAAGTTTACTAGGAACGAACCAAATAGTAGCATCGAAAAAGTCCCTAATTTCAAGAAAGCAAACTTCCATAAACTTAGAGCTATGTTTAAAGAAACTGACTGGAGCTTTTTAATTAACAATAACGGCATAAATACATCTTGGAAGTTATTCGAAACCACTTACCTAAAAGCAGTGCAAGACTGCATACCATCGAAAATACGGCGTCCAGGCCATAATAATAAGCCCAAATGGTGGAATAAAGATATTTCAAACTGACTGCTTGCTAAACAATTTGCTAATCATAGATTAAAATCCTCACAAAATGACGAAGAACGAGTGAAATTTGTAGCCAAAAAGTTAATTAAGCAAAGTAAAAAGACCTTAGAGTTACATATTGCGAATCAAAGTAAAACAAACCCGAAAGAATTCTATAGTTATATCAGAAAGAAAAAAGTAGTTACTTCAACTGTTGGACCGTTATTCGATGAAAATGGAGAATACACCAAAGACGAAGTACAAATGAGTAATGCCCTCAATACCTTCTTTGCATCAGTTTTTACAACAGAAGACCTCAGTGATATCCCTACACCATCGCCGATTCAGATTGATAATTCAGATATTCTAAGCAATATCACCGTTACAGAGAGAGAAGTATTGAATTGTTTAGATAAACTCAAGGTAAATAAAACGCCTGGACCTGATACAATCTCGCCTAGAGTTCTGAAGGAAGCTAAGGATGAGCTCTCCAAACCACTGACATTACTATTCAATAAATCCTTGCAGTCTGGAACTATGCCTGATCAGTGGAAGCTAGCCAACGTAACACCGATATTCAAAAAAGGCAGCAAATCCCTACCCAGTAACTATCGTCCAATTAGCTTAACCTCAGTTGTATGTAAAATGCTAGAAACGGTCATACGAGACAGACTCGTAAATCACTTAGAGGAAAATAACATACTTAAAGATACTCAACGCGGCTTTCGTAAAAAACGTTCCTGTTTAACAAACCTCTTAGACTTCTTCCACGATATCCTCAACCTCTACGATGAGAGTAAAGCTGTAGATATTATATACCTTGATTTTCAAAAGGCCTTTGACAAAGTTCCCCACAAACGTTTACTGCTAAAATTAAAAGCGCATGGAATACAAGACGGTGTGTTGAAATGGATAGAAAATTGGCTCAGCGACAGAAAGCAAAGAGTAGTCATAAACGGTAAGGCATCTAAATGGACCAATGTAAGTAGCGGGGTACCCCAGGGATCGGTACTAGGACCAATTCTCTTTCTAATTCCTGGTGGTGTAATGGTTAAGGTGGCAAAAATATGTGTGTGATAACCCGGGTTCGAATCCCGGTGGATCATATATACTTTAATTAATTTCATTGGAGGTGTGGTGGTGAGATTAATAAAAATAATATTACATCAACGACATAGATGAGGGCCTCACCTGTACAATCTCAAAATTTGCTGACGATACAAAAATTGCAAATAGCGTACTCTCAAAAGAACAAGTTGACGATATGCAACACAATCTAGATAAATTGTCATGTTGGGCCCAAATTTGGCAAATGAGTTTCAATGCGGATAAATGCAAAGTACTACATATCGGATACCTAAATGAGAAAGCAAACTATTCGATGAATGACACTCAGCTTAAGAATGTAAACAGAGAAACCGATCTGGGAGTAACAATATCGAGTAACCTAAAACCGAGTCAACAATGTTCAAAAGTTGTTAAGAAGGCAAACAAAATAATTGGCTTTATAGGCAGGTCATTTGAGCATAAATCCAAAGAAGTTATCCTAACCCTTTACAATTCCTTAGTCCGCCCTCTTCTGGAATACTGCGTTCAATCCTGGTGCCCTTATTACCAAAAAGATATAAACAAGCTAGAACGAGTTCAACGTAGTTACCAAAATGATACCTAGCCTAAAGAACAAACCATACGAAGAGCGTCTTAGAGAATTAAATCTATTTCCTTTAACCCAGCGCAGATTAAGAGGGGACTTAATTCAAGTGTTCAAAATCATCAAAGGCATCGACAATATGAACTGTAGTAAGTACTTCACTATCGACCAATCTAATTACACGCGGGGAAACGGTTGCAAAATTATTGGTAAATCTTTTAACTCACACGAATCTAAGAATTTTTTCTTCAATAGAGTTGTCAACTTGTGGAATGGGCTTCCCCGAGACGTTATAGACTGCAGCACCGTTGATTCATTTAAACTCCGCTTAGACAAATATCTCGCATCAAACCCGCGACTGACTGCGTTTGTAAATGAATAACTTTATTTTATCCCCCCCTCAGTTACTAACCCATCTGTCCCCTACTAACTTCCTAATCCTGCCACGGACATTAGTTCCAGGGCAGTAATTCCCTTTCCAATGTTCCCTTACCCACTCTAAACCACTGTTTGGACATTTGATCTTCAGTGTTTTGGAGGACAAGCAACCTAGAAGGGTCACTAGATCTGTTGTTGCTTGATTTCCTTTGTACTCCTTTGTAAAGGTTGAACTCTCCTAAGATAGAGATTTCTGAGAAAGGTGAAATGGATAAAATGTGTTCCACTTTAGAGTTTAGAGAGTCGAAGAATTTGGGAAAGTCGGTAGAGTGAGGGGAAAGATAGACAGCACAGAAATATTTACTATGAGAATGATAGGATAGTTTGAGCCATAAAGTTGAGGATTCAGAGGAGTTGAAATCGGGAACACGAGAGCAAGTGAATTTGTTGTGCACATATGCACAACATCCGCCTTTGGCTTTGAAACTAGGATAGAGAAAGTAGGAAGATAGGCTACAGAGAAGGGGCTGCTGGCAGTTGCTTCACACACCTACATTTCAGTGAGGAAAAGAAGATCAGGTTTGTAGGAGAAGATATGGTGTTCAAAAGAGGGAAAATTAGAGGAAAGGCCGCGAATGTTGCAAAAGTTAATAGTAAGAGTAACAGGTCGAGGTCCAGACAATTTTGAGGGGTCTTCAGGGTCAAGTCGGGCGGGTGTGGCTCAAGTCCTAACGCTATTCTTGACCTACAGTGTGCTGGCTTAATAATCCAGAAGGGTTGATAGCCTCTGAAGTCCTATTTTAACCCCTTCTGTACCAGCGACGTCTTTATATTTATATACTAGCTATATTTAGACGATTTTATGCAGTTGAAAAAGGATCTGAGGTAGTAAATACGGTTAAGTGAGATAGTTTGAAGCCTGTTTTATTGCTGGAGGCACTTTTTAAGCTGAATAAAATCGTCTAATAGCAGCCAGAGTAAAGTTAAAAGGACGGTACTGGTACTGAACGTGTAAACTAACTACTGTATATTATATACCCAGTTTCTTTTCCTCTGACGATAAATTGAATCCCTTAGCCGCTGATTTATCGATACTTGATGTAAATATATGAAACTACTATGCCTCTGCATTGTATTAAAACCAAGTTCATATAATTCACACTATTATTTACTACAACATCTTCAAAATAACTGATAAATCTTGATGGGAACTTTGCAATTTACCGTCCGTTGAAAATAAACCGAGTATAACTATTATACCTATCTTACAATTTACGAGACTAGGCGACGTGTTCCCTTCAACTCGCGATATGGGATAGACTGAGAGGGATGTGAATAGGCGGGTTAGCCAATCAAGACACAAAATACCGCTAATTCCGTTCTGAAAAATCGCTCGATAGTGAATGAATACCGAAAGTCGCTTTAAAATAATGCTACAAATTCTAGTCGCTCAAAGTGGTTCAAATCTCCAAATTATCGCTCAAAGTGGCTCACATCTCCAAAATATCGCTAGAATTCAAGTGACGGGATTTCTTGAAAAGGGCTCCAGTCCTGACGATATTCTCGGCTTACAGTGTGCTGGCTTAATAATCCAGAAGGGTTGATAGCCTCTGAAATCCTACTTTGACTAACTAAGCTAGAATTCCTGCAGCTAGTTGTAAACAAATATGCAGTTATATCGAAATAAATGCCTATTGATCTAGAAGGAAAATAGCTAAACTGGCAACACCTGTGAATAGTCATCTTATCACAGCCAGAGAAAACAACGATGCCTACTGCCGAATTTTATATATTGACATTTTCCAGATACGAGGACACATTACTTTCCTGTATTTAGACTATTAGTAGACAATCTTATTCAGCTTAGGCAGGTATTGTGTGAGCCAGAGGGTTAATTGATATATATTTTACCCCTTGGATCCATAGAGGGCCTTCCAAAACTGAATAAAACCGTATAATTTAGCCAGAACAAAGTGATAACACGTCCTCAAGTACGAAAAGAGATAGTGAATTTACCAGAACGTTATATTTCGTAAACGTTTTCCGCAATTAAGGGAGCCCACCTCACTTTTTTTCTCTTTCTCTCCCTCTCTCTTTGGCTTGTATCCATTCGGCCCCATTCAGCCTACTATTTTAAGTCGTTTACCCTCATCCAGGTGTCAATATGTTCCTGGCGAGCGGTAGCGAGCCAGCATATATATATATATTTTTGTTTTTGACAGCAAGCTAAATTTGTAAATTTTTCGATAGAAAAATGTCCCGGCCGATGTCTCTTAAAATTACAGGCTCGCTATCACTCGCCAAGATAAAATAGATACCTAAATGGCACGTAAGGTCTTGATATTGATATAGAGATGGGACAAAAGGTTTTAAAATCGATAAACTAAAGGGGCGAACGTCTTAGAATCTGAAAACTAATGGGGCTAAACATGAGGAAGATGGGGGGCCAGAAAAAAGACCCACATCCCCTTAAGTCCTGCAACAGTTCATTATTAATTAATTTATGATTTCTCATCTTTATTAATTACACACAGAGAGAGAGAGAGAGAGAGAGAGAGAGAGAGAGAGAGAGAGAGAGAGAGAGAGAGAGAGAGCGAGAGAGCATATGTGGGCTCGTAATTTATGTGTATTGTAACTAATTTTATTTACTGTGTGTATTGTTACGAGGGGAACTTGGGGAAAAACAGATGCTTAAATAGCTTAGTCCACAGCACTGGCAAAAAGACAACCAATGCTGTAAATCTGCACCCAACCCTGCCCACCGTACTGTACTACCCTGCAACAGACACGCTCTTAGTATCTGACTCAAACACCAAGACACGCAGGTTCTCTAGGAAAAATGGTTATCTTCCTCTTTGCTCTATTAAAGCAGTAACACAGAGACACAAAACTATCTATTGTCCCCGAGTCTGGTTGATAATGCGTTTATTATTCAAGAGCACTTCTAAAGTTATTCTAGACTGCACATAAATGAGAAAACATCACACTGCCAGACTCCCAGACACTTCATAGTATGCCCAATCGCTTAGGAATGCAATGGCAAATGTGAAGGTAGGGGATAAGTTAAGTGAAAGTTTTGAGGTCAATGTAGGTGTAAAGACAGGGATGTGTCATGTCAGCTTGGTTGTTCAATATATACATGGATGGAGTGATTAGAGAATGTAGGGCTGTATCAATGTGTGTGGGAGCTAGACTGGAATCAGAGGGAAGAACATGGAAGATTTTAACATGCCTATATGGGGACGATGCAGTCCTGTTGGCGGAATGCCTTCAGAATGAATGCGGAAGAACTTCAGAGAGTGGTCACTGACTTTGACAGGGTATGTGAAAAGAGAAAGTTAAAGGTCAATGTAGGGAAATGGTGTTTGAGAGAAGAATGCATGAAACCATAGATTTTAAGGAAAAATATAGAATCAAGAAAGAACATGAGAAAAGTTGTAAAATAAAAATGAAAAATGAAGTACTGGAAGACGTTCTTGTGAGCTGTACTATGCAAATATGGTCAAATGGAGAGTGAGATAAAAGAGAGAAAAGTGATTGGAGAACTTGATAGTATTCTCAAAGGAAGAATGGTTAGCCAGGAAGTCAAAAAGTCACTGAGAAACAGTGTGCTGCTCCCAACACTCTCTATGGAAGCGAGACATGGACGGCAAGTGACGAGGACCTCTCCAAACTGCGAGCTGTGGAGATGAGCTTTTTCAGAATGGCAGCTGGTATGAATAGGCTAGATGGGCCAAGTAATAGGGAAGTGTACGAGTCCTTTGGAATGGAAGAGCAGGCTTTGGGCATTGATTGTGGTGTGGTTGAGTGGATAAAGAGAAGTACTTTGAGGTGGTATGGTCATGTTCAGAGAATGGATGAAGACAGAATGCCAAGAAAGATATATGGGAGTCAGGTGAGTGGAACCGCTAGTAGTGGAAGACCACCTATGGTATGGGAAAAGAAAGTGGAAAAATATATTGATGACAAACTTCCACATAGTGGAAGGGGCATTGTGGCACGGGCAAGCCCCCCCCCCCCCCCCATGTCTTGACAAAGTAGCTTGGAGACGTTTCTGTCATGGCCGTCCTCTAGCGGGGGTTTCCCAGGGGGAAACAAGGCGTCGGAGGTGATGCTGATGAATCGCTTAGGAATTAGGAATAATATGAAGCAAAAACACGGGGAAAGTCTAAAGCACTATCCTAACACATGAAACACAATAGTTGGTATTCCAGTAGGTTGGGGCAGGCTGCCCTAAGCATACCGCCAAACCACTTCAATAATAAAGAATAAATACATGTAATAATAATAAGAAATGCAGTAGAATAATGGAAAAGAAATGGAAGAAAACAGTGGGGAAGCTTATCATTTAGATGCCAAGCGGCTTCAATACTTATAGCTAACAAATGCAGAAAATTCCTATATGCAAATGAATAAGGTTAACACAATAATTTTATTCTTAACCCGACTCCAGACTTACTATGCAACGAATCAATATGAATTAAAGGAAATATGTGCGGTATTTAAGGGAAAAGCATAGCAAGCCTACCACCGACGAGACTAGTGCAGTGGTCACCACAAGAGCAGTAGCGGGAGTAAATCCTGAGGCTGCAGGGTACACAAACCCTCGCGGGAAAGGCATGAGGGAGCTCCAAATGTTGCTAGACTATATATATCGTATAAATACGATAGAATATGACTCTTTTGTGATCTCGTATGTCTCTGTGACGTCACGATCGCTCCTACAGCACGACGTAGGACGAGTAGATCGTATATTATAAGATTGTAAACAAGTTAAGTTGTAAAAGGCCTAATATGCTATTAAGCAATATTGCCATGGTCTTATGTAGTATATATGAATTTATCGTATATATTAATATAATTTATCGTATAGAGCAACCTAGATGCGGTACGATAATTTGGGCACCTGGCGTTTTACCGAGGCAGCAAGATGTGCTTTCGAGGAACACCAGAGCCTTCACGAACACCAACCAGTTAACATCTAATTTTCCGCCCTCAGTTGATCGTGCTTTTGTGTCTCTAATCACAATACACATACAGCAATACACATAGCTACACCATCACGACGCTCTCATCGACACCATGACTGACTGACAGATAAGCATACTAATCATGTCCATTCCCATGTAATCATTTATTCTTTCTTTAACTTGACTCGTGTGTCGGGACCGAAGTCTCGATCCCCATTGTCCACCGCCATATTGGGTAAACGTTCTCCCTTGCCTCATTGCCACGTGGAACTATTGGTGAGTTAATTCCTGGCTAATATTAACCCTTATAACCTTACCCTATATATAAATTTATTATGAGAGACCTTGGGATATAAATTAGCTTGTTTCAGATTGAATTCAATTTAGATATGGAGTAGTTTTCATTTAGATTTATTTATTTGATTCATTATAGCTTAGTAATATTTAACTTCCATTGATAGTTTACCACATTGGTGCCCAGACCCGGGATTTAGCTACCAGTAGGGGATTTTTCTTAGGCAATGAGCAAGGGATTAGCCCAGGGATGCAGGAGCAAGGACCCCGGAGGGGTGGGGCTTGGCTATCTTCCTGTACCTCAGCGAATAGCCATAGTAGGGCATTCATATGCAAATAGGCTAAGGGCAGCTAACGGAGGAACTGAGTCATATCGGGCGTCGGAGGGGGAAAAGACTTTCAAGCTGACCTACTTCGGGGTACCGGGAGGAACCGTTGACACCCTGAGAGCCTCCCCAGAGTGGGGGCAGGTGGTTCGGTTTAGGCCTCATATGATCTTTTTGTTTATAGGCGGAAATGATATACGCCCCGGTACAGTACCCCGCGAGTTAGCTCACGCTATCAAAGAGGTGGCGCTGGATCTGGAGCGTGAGTTCGGGGGGAGCTGTAAGATTGTGGCAATTGAGAGCCGGACGAGAGTCCGAGGGTTGTCAGCGGCAGACTATCAAGCCATAAAAAATTCTGTTAACCGCGCCCTGAGGTGTCGGTTAGTAGAAACGAGGCACTGCTTTGTATCGCTCACTCTCAGCATCCGGGACCTCGACCAGGATGGTGTCCACCTCGATTTAGACACCAATGAAGTCCTATATGATAAGATTGTAGGGCTAACGAAGCGTTGGCTAGAGAGGGACGCCGGGGTTGTGTCATTGCGCCTGCCGAAGTCCTGCATCCCACCCATCATCTTTCCCCAATAATTTTCTTTTCCATTTCAGACTTCCTGTGACATATGACCTGACCTAACATTTTTTTTCTTGTTCAATATGATCCATTAGTAGGTATTGTTATTTAGTGTACTATCTTTTCTCCATAACATAGAAGTCCGCCGGTCGGCGTCTTTTAACTAGACTATTATTTGGCCGTTGTCTTTGTAACGTAACATTTAGATACATAGCCTATAGGCTCACATGCAAAATGAATAAAGACCATAAAGAGACACTGTCTAGTGGGGTGCTGAGCAAAGCCCCTAAAAATCAAAGGCAGGACTTCGGGGAGTATTAAATAGGCTAATTGTGGACGTCAACACTTTCCGCTGAACTAGCGGAATTGGAGGCTAGATTAGAAAACGTCCAGGCTACCCACGGTCGTATTACGGCTCTGAGTGAGGTGATTGTGGCTGACATGATAGAGGAGGAAGAGATAGTTACAGAGTGTGATAATCGCGCCCTCTATGACGAACCTGTCTTTAGAGCGAAGTACCTATTACAGCATGTCGTCGCGAGTAAGAAGGGAGGCGATAATGAGGCCCATAGAAGGGCTGACCCTAAACATACTGTACACCTCCCAAAGCTCAATCTTCCTACATTTGGGGGCAAGTTAAAGGAGTGGTTAGCTTTTTGGGACGTATTTCGGTCTACGGTTCATAAATCCTCTTTGGATAATGTCTGCAAGTTTCACTATCTGAAGGGACAAATGGAAGGAGAGGCCTTACATTTAATAGAGGGTTTTGCAGTAGTGGGTGGTAGTTATCTTGAAGCGGTACACTTATTAGAGTCCACATACGGGGATAGAGAGCAGTTGAAGATGGCCCATGTCGTTGCCTTGTTGGGGCTCGCAGAACCACAGTATAAGGTTGACAAGTTGTCAAAGTTCAGGGCAAATATGGAGTGCCATACTCGATCGCTAGACACCCTAGGGCTTACCACACAGGAAATGATAGTCATTATCTTGCGTCAGAAGCTTCCTATGGCAATACTTGATAAGGTAAGATCATTTGAGCTGGGAGAGTTCAAAACTCAGTTCAGTAAGGAGATCAATAATCTACAGTTGAACAAAGGGAGAATGTATGTGTCGGGCGGGAGTGAGAATGTGGAGAAGAGGGGAACAGTAAGCATGACAGTGGGGACTAAAAAAAGAAAGAGGGTGCGTATAAGAAACCTGCTCAGATTCAATGTAAGCTATGTAACAACAAACATAAATGGAGTTTCTGCATAAAATACCCAACAAATGAGACAAAACTAGCACAGGCGAAAAGATTGAAGCTATGTGTAGGTTGTCTAAGTAAAGAACATGGTAAGCAGGGACAATGTACTGCTACATACTTAAGGCCCTGTCGCCACTGCAAAGGACATCACGTTGATAAGTTGTGTCCTACTGTAGATAAAGTCAAAGATGTCAAAAAAAGAGGGTACTACAACTGTGGCAGTAGGTAGCACGCAAGACACCACTATATTGCCCACAATACAGATTCCCATGGAAGGTAATGACAGTAACAAAGTTTGTCGGGTACTTCTAGATCAAGGGTATCAACGTTCCTTTATAAAGAGGTCTGTACTAGTGGGACTGAAGCACCGAATCGTAGGGGCTGAGACTCTTCGATTACAGGGCTTCACAGGGGTTACTGATAAGCAAGACTACGAGATAGCGGAGATTTCATATTTCTACCGTAAAAACCGGTATTTTATGACTTGTATCGTAGTAGACACCCTACCAGAATATGTATCTGTAGGAGTGAAGAAGGTGGAACACGCATTACGTAGCAAAGGGGTTAACTTGTCAGATCCCATGGGAAATCAGAGTGAAGTGCATGTTCTACTTGGTGTGGATCATTATTTTGAAGTAGTATACCCTGGATTTAAAAAGATATGTGGTGTAATTTTAATCCCCACTAAATTCGGATATTGCATGAGCGGAAAGGTGCATACTACACAGTCAAAGGTCCTGGTCGACACGGTCTCGATATATAGAGTCAATGTAACCGCGGCAGAGGAGTTGGGAAGGGAGGATTCCCAAGCTAGTGACCCTAAGATGGCTGCCGAGTTCGACCTGGAACGACTGTGGAGATTGGATCACATAGGCATTAGTCCTATGGAGACTGATTATGACTCGGAAGTTGCGCTACAAAGGTTTGACGAGTCTGTGTGCCTCAGACAAGCAATATAAAGTTAGTTTACCCTGGAAGAACAGTGAGATAAGCCTGCCTACCAACTATGGTTTGGCATTAGGTCGCTTGCGCGCATTACAGCGCAAATTGTCTAATGAACCGAGCACGCGCCAGGCGTATGACGATGTATTTCGGAGTTATGAAGATAGGGGCTTTATTGAGAGAGTCGATGTCAAGGAACCGTTTAAGAAGGATAGGGTTCACTATCTGGCCCATCATGGGGTAAGGAAAGACAGCGTCACCACACCAATACAGGTGGTGTATGACTGTTCTGCCCACCAAGGTCAACAACCCAGTCTAAATGACTGCCTGTTGACAGGTCCGTCCATGGTGTCGGACCTGTCCCAACATCTATTGCGGTTTAGGCTGGGGAAGTACGCCTATACCAGTGACATCGAGAAAGCATTCTTGATGGTCAAGCTGAAGGAGGAAGATAGAGATGTTACCCGCTTTCTTTGGTTTAGCGACATTAGCGACTCTGAGAGTCCAATCATAATATACCGTTTTCGGGTTGTACTCTTTGGGGCCACGTGCTCGCAGTTTTTGTTAAATGCCACAATCAGAAAACATCTAGCTGACACTCATGAGGACACAAGTAAACTATCTCGCGGATTATATATTGACAATTTGCAGGGTTCTAGCGATAGTCAGGATGATTTGTTGTATACATACTGGCAAGCACGCAGATTGTTTGCGGATGCACATCTATTTCTCCGCGAGTGGGTTACTAATAGTGAAGATCTTCAGAGTTTGATACAGGTGGACGGTACAACATCTCTTAACCAGGAAAAGTCCAGAAATTTGGGGATGATCTGGCAACCTAAACATGACATACTAACTTTTCAAACAAGGTCTTTTGCTCAGCAGACAGGAGCGCACACAACAAGAAGTCTGTTGAGCAAAGTTGCACAATTTTTTGATCCATTGGGTCTAGCATTACCCCATAAGAGCTAGGATTCTAATGTAGGAAGTTTGGAGACGTAAAATAGGATGGGATGACAGTTTGCCCGAGGACCTGAATGACCAAGGGACATTGTTGTTGAATGAATATGCCATCCTATGTACTAAACCTATACCTCGTAAAGTGGCGGCGTTCGGTGACGTTACGTTACACACGTTTTGCGATGCTAGCGCCACGGCATACGGGGTAGCCATATATGTTGTTACTTCATTTGGGGCACATTTAGTTACAGCCCGGGCCAAGGTAGCCCCGGTTAAAAAGGTAACTATCCCTAAAATGGAATTGACTGCCATGCTGCTTTTAGCACGTCTGGTGCAACATGTACGCGCAGCATACGAGAGCGAATTAAATATTGAAATCGTTCACGTATGGTGCGATAGTCAGGTCGCACTCAACTGGATACATAGCAAGAAGACTCTGCCAGTTTATGTGTGGAATAGGGTAGATGAGATTAGAGCCCTTTTGCCAGACGTTGCTTATCATTATGTAAACACAAAAGAAAACCCTAGTGATCTCATAACTAGGGGTATAACGGCTAGCCAGTTAACCCTCTCACGACCATATGACGCAGAGGTTGCCAGATTAGCAATATAATAATAATAATAATAATGCTTTATTCCAGACACATAAGATAGATACAGTATAAATACAGTACGACCTAATGGTCCATATCACATACACTTCTCGTCAGAGCACAGATAATAATTATACACAAAGATATATTAATAAAGACACAATAAAATAAAAAATACAGTAGGCCTATTTACAGAATAGAGCACATATCACATTTTGTCACAATATAACACAGATAGGCTAACTAAGGCTATTGCTCAATGTTGGGTAACACCTATTGCACAGATCATTGCTCATAGCTCAATTAGACCTATATATTACATTACATACTATGTGTGCAGCAGCTTCTGCCAGTGAGATATAATACAGGATTCATAGATATGATCACTAGACCAAAGAGCTACAATCAGCGTGTTACTGGAGGATTGTAGTCGCTGCGAAAAGCTGTACACCAGTCTCCTGATGACAGCCCGACAGCACTGCACATCCAACAGTGTGCACACCATACTAGCGCTTTCATATTTAGAGAGACCAATGAACATCTTGAGTATATTATGATAGGATGTACACAGACCATTTATGGTGGCTCTCTTATACTTCCACCACAAATGGGCCGTGTACATAGAGGAACAATATGTCCGGAACAAAGTGACTTTAGTTTCCCAATTACACATGTGGAATTTTCTCAAGATGGTGTTACCACGTACATATAGCTGTCTGCGCTGACGGCCAATATCTGCATCATCTGAGCAATCGTTTGAGATAATGTGTCCCAGGTATTTTATTTTGTTTACTTCTTGAATAATTTGATTATTGAGTGAGAAATTTGGCAGTTTACTTTTATACAGTAATTTTGATCTAAATATAAGAACAGCACTTTTCAGTGGGTTGAATTTAACACAATGTTTACTACCAAAAGATTCACATATATCAAGAAGTTTGCTCAGACCCGCAGAAGACGGTGCAATAATGACCAGATCATCAGCATACATGAGATGGTTGATGATTTTATTTAAATAATAAATATCTCTCACTCTTATAATTACCTCTCCAAAATTAGTTTTCTGCCCACAGCTAACTCAAAGACAACTGCAGAGGTTAAAGTAACTAAACTATAGGTTTATAAATACCCTTGATGGTAACAAAGGCTTTAAAGTATCCCTAATAGGCTCAAAAGTGCGTCAAGAACGTGAGAGGGTTAATGAAGTCCGAATTGTGGTGGGATGGTCCAAAGTGGCTGCTCCATGAAAGTGAATGGACGATATGGCATGCTGTTGGTGAGGGACATCTGCCACTGGAAACAGTGGCAGTTACAGCCCAACCAAATGAGCCACCGGGTCCTATCATAGAGTGGGCAAGATTCGGTGACTATAATAAACTAGTCAGAGTTGTAGCTTGGGTATTGCGATATGTATCCAATCTCAAGCTGAAAGTAACGGGCCAACTCTGCAACAGGGGTCACATCATTGATGCTCGTGAATTTAAAGCAGCTGAAGTAACTTTGATCAAATGGGTTCAGTAGAAACCTTTTTCAATGAATTAGAATCCTTGAAAAGCTCGAATAAGACATTAGTGCCTAATCTAGTGCGTCAACTAAGGTTGCACCTAGACATTGGCCTCATCAGGTGTGAGGGTCGCCTGAAGTGGTCGGGTGTACCAGACGGCACAAACCGCCATATACTTATGCCAACAAGACATCACGTTACTGATCTATTGATCATACGTGCACATAGGGAAGTAAAACACTACGGGGTATGTCATATTATATCAAATTTACATCTCACATGGTGGATACCCAGAGTTCGACAAGTAGCTCGACGCGTAGTAAGAAAGTGTGTGATATGCCAGAGACTAAAGGGTAAACCATATGCAACTGGACCAGCTCCAGCTGTACCTGAATGCCGTGTAAAGCACGTAGAACCTTTCCAAGCGGTAGGATTAGATTACACAGGGGCATTGAAGATGAGGGAGCATGAAAAGGTTTATATATTATTGTTTACCCTGTGCAACATCTCGAGCGGTACACCTAGAACTATGTGATAATAGGTCTAGCGAAGAATTTATGCTGGCGTTCAGACGGTTTTGTGCCCGTCGTTCATTCCCTCAACTCATTCTTAGCGACAATGCTCCCACTTATGTCCAAGCATCAAAATATCTAAAGGATATGAGTAGTGATCCTACTATCATAACTTTTTTGGGAGAGAAGTGCAAATGGAGGTTCATTCCAGTTAAGGCACCTTGGTTTGGTGGAATGTGGGAACGATGTGTCGGCATAGTAAAGTCAGGACTCAGAGCGGTTGTAGGACGTGCTCTATTAAAGAAGAGTGAGTTGACGACAGTCCTCACAGAGATAGAGGCAGTCGTGAATGCTCGCCCGCTTACATATGTGTACACCGACCTGCAAGAACCACTACCATTAACACCAGCTCACTTGTTATATGGAAAACCATTGACTGCGTTTCCATCTGATTTCCAATCCATAGTAGAGTTAGAGGATCCCTCGTTGTACTCTGTGGTAGTGGTGTCTAAGAGATACCAGTATATATCTAGGATAATCGAGAATTTTAGGAAACGGTGGATTAGTGAATATCTGCTAGCATTGAGGGAAAGGAGTGTTACTCCCTCTGGTAGACCAACCGCACCTACTGTTGGTGACGTTGTTTTAATTAAAGAAGATAGTCCTCGTTTATACTGGAAATTGGGCCGCGTGTTGGAGGTATACAAGGGGGCAGACTCTGTAGAGCGGGTGGCGCTATTGAAGACAGACACTGGAACCACTGTTCGTTCTATCGCACGTTTGTACGCTTTGGAGCTCGATTCCGCATTGCAATCTGATGCTCCACCTGTTATTGCTGGGTCCGAGGATTCTCAAAGGAACGACTCACCTCTTACTGATGGTGATCATTCTCGGACCGGGACGCGTCCCAGACGCGCTGCTGCTGGCGCCGTCGACTTGTGGCGTCAGAAGATAGCCACTGGGCAACTTTAGGTTTAAGGTGGGGTTCAGGTCTTTTTTTGTGGGGGGAGTGTATCTTATAAATACGATAGAATATGACTCTTTTGTGATCTCATATGTCTCTGTGACGTCACGATCGCTCCTACAGCACGACGTAGGACGAGTAGATCGTATATTATAAGATTGTAAATAAGTTAAGTTGTAAAAGGCCTAATATGCTATTAAGCAATATTGCCATGGTCTTATGTAGTATATATGAATTTATCGTATATATTAATATAATTTATCGTTTAGAGCAACCTAGATGCGGTACGATAATTTGGGCTCCTGGCATTTTGCCGAGGCAGCAAGGTGTGCTTTCGAGGAACACCAGAGCCTTCACGAACACCAACCAGTTAACATCTAATTTTCCGCCCTCAGTTGATCATGATTTTGTGCCTCTAATCACAATACACATACAGCAATACACACAGCTACACCATCACGACGCTCTCATCGACACCATGACTGACTGACAGATAAGCATACTAATCATGTCCATTCCCATGTAATCATTTATTCTTTCTTTAACTTGACTCGTGTCTCGGGACCGAAGTCTCGATCCCCATTGTCCACCGCCATATTGGGTAAAATGTTCTCCCTTGCCTCATTGCCACGTGGAACTATTGGTGAGTTAATTCCTGGCTAATATTAACCCTTATAACCTTACCCTATATATAAATTTATTATATGAGATCTTTGGATATAAATTAGCTTGTTTCAGATTGAATTCAATTTAGATATGGAGTAGTTTTCATTTAGATTTATTTATTTGATTCATTATAGCTTTTTTTGAATTGAATTGAATTGAAACTTTTTATTTAGCCAGTAGAACATACACTTGATAATCATAATACAAAATTAACATTACATTGGCTGAGCCTTGTGAGAGGTATCTCTCTTAAAGGCACATCAAGCTTAACCCACCGGCCCCGGCTATATATTATATATATATTCCTCGAAATCCGGGTGTTTTGGCCGAAAAACGTCTAGGCTAGGCTACCGTATATTCGTTAATCAGACTGCTTCCCGCATTCCCGCGCATCCCCAAGCGTAGCTGTGTTATTTACCTGTAAAATGGCCTTAAGTAGAGCTCTCTAAGTCAACTGGGTGAGCTGTGATGATGATTTCATTGGAGATAACTTTATGGCCAAACCAGCCACTTTACACCACTTTTCGATACTGAACAACAACATACAGGCACACACGAACAAGCGACGCTCTCCTTCTTGTGGCCGGAGATGCGGAGCGTCGGTCCAGCCGGCTGTTGTTTACATGCGTCGGACCGACGCCTCGCACACGAAGCTCACAGGCTTTCAAGCAATGGTACAATGTAGTACCACCCGGGTTCCTGGGGCCAAAAAAAAATGGTACACGTGTGTACCAACCGGGTTTGAAGGGTTAAACTCGAAAGCTGTTACAGTAATAATATAAAAACAAAGTAAATAATTTCAAAATTGTACACACTACAAGACAAATACCCGGGTCAAAATTAGATTTACTAATCAAATAGATATAGCAAAGTTTTTGTTTCTTCATAATTTTTATGTCGTTATAGTTCTTTTAGATACTCTACAGTTAAGGTTAATAAACAACTTGTGCAATTTAGTATCTGTACTGTATACTAGCGAAAAAATTAAAATATTTCCATAGAGAAAATATATAATCCAAGCGACCCCGAGATATTAGTCCAGACCACATGCGTATGTCAATACATGGACCCATGTAATTATTCCGTCTCTATAGATATTTAAAATATGGAAAACGATAGTTATTATATACACGCATTTACATTTACACCAAGATATCAACCTATACTCACTCATATACACACATATACTGGACGTACGTCCACACGCTGTACGTAAATACGCACTTACACATACGAATACATAATACCAACTTGTACACGCACATGCACTTACATATACGCATGCACCCAGAAGTACATACGTATTTATCCACACAAATATATACCCAAGGACTGCACATATACAAATACATATATCAAAATGAAATGTTAATATTTGGACAGTAGATGTCTTTTTAGTGCAACTTTGAAGCCAGACACTGTGTTTATATTTTGCAATGCTTGTGGTAACTGATTCCAAATCTTAACGCCATGGTAATTGATAGATGTTTGGGATTGGCTAGTCGTTCTTAATGGAATTTCAAGTTGGTTGACATTTCTTAACTCGTATCTTTGATTAATTCGATATCGAAATAATCCCTCATTGCTAATATGGTTTAATTATTTAAATACAAATAAAGCACTGCAATATATATTTATGTCCTGGAACTTCAAGAGTTCTAGCTTTTTGAAGAGTTCATTGGTATGGGCGTATTTAGACTGGTATGTAATTGTTCTAATAACTCTTTTGTGAGCTACATCTAATGCTTTTAGTTTAGTTTTCCCAGACTGCCCCCAAACAGTGTGGCAATATGAGAAGAATGGATACATCAGTGAATAATATAACTGTTTCATTGTGTCATTATTAAAACAATGTCGTGTTAAGTAGAGTATGCCACACTGTTTGTTGATCTTACCCCTCACATTTCGAACATGGAAGCTCCATGACAACCGTTCATCCACCTCTATCCCAAGAAACTTCTAGCTCTCCTTTTTTTCCAGGATTATGTTCCCTAGTTTGATTGGTACAAGGTTTTGCATGATGGACTTATTTCGTTGGGAAATTATGTATTTGGTTTTATCAATATTGAGTGTTAGCCTATTTGCAGTTATCCAATCGCAAACATTTTGTAAATTAGTATTGACTATATCAATTAATGAACGTAGATCCCTGTTACTAACATAAAGAGTGCTGTCATCTGCAAACAGTAAAAACTTGAACAAGCTACTTGAATTAATGAAATCATTTATATATAAAATAAACAGTAATGGGCCTAATATGGATCCTTGCGGGACACCAACAGAAATAAGTTGTTGTGATGATTTACTTTCTTTGTATTCCACAAATTGTTTGCGATTTTCCAGATATGATTTAAACCAATCGTTTGTGATACCACGAATACCATAGTATTTGAGCTTTTCCAATAGGATACGATGATCAATAGTATCAAAAGCTTTGGAAAGATCCAGAAATAAGCCAACTGTAAATTCTCGTTTGTCAAATGATGCAAGGATATCTTTTTAAATTTAGTCAGAGCTGATTCTGTCGATCGTCCCCTTCTAAAGCCATACTGACTATCAGAGATTATCTGGTTTGATTTACAATAATCTAATATTCGGTTATACATTATTTTTTCTAATATTTTACTCATAACCGGTAAAATAGAAATTGGACGATGGTTTTTAAGCAGAGTTTTGTCTCCAGATTTAAAAATAGGCATTATTTTTGCTATTATGAGTTCGTCAGGGAAAATTCCCGAGTGAAATGATTTGTTGCAAAGATGCAAAATGACTGGGGACAAAACTGGGACCACCGCTCTCAATATTTTCATGGGAATACCATCACAGCCCGGAGAAGAGTCCCGCAATTGTTGGATAGCATTTATCAATTCGTTGTTTGTAACAGGTGATTTGTAAATACTGTTTGTTGTCTATTTGGCAAGTATGTGGTGAAGTTAATATTGGAATTTGGTATATTTTCTGCTAGATTTTTCCCAACATTAATAAAAGCTGAATTGAAATGATTCGCAATTTGTTCTGGATTGTTCAATTTCATGTTGTTTCTACAAAATGTTCACTTATTTTGTTTTGCTTTTGCCTGTTTGTGGAAAGCAACTCGAGGGAAGTGAATTCCAAAGAGTAGTAGTTCTAGGGATAAATGAATTTTGATAAGCAGAAGTTCTGCATTGTGGAGGAGAAAGTGTAAACTAAACAATTATACCCATTCAATCACTCTCGCAGCGACAAAACAATGCTATCTTTGTGGCAACATAGGAGTGATGTACAGCGAGGCCCTAGCCTCCCACAGGGCCTTCCACAATAGGCCTCGTGAATTATACAAGTTAAAACAAACACCTACAGCTGACATGTCTGGTGGAAGTGACACCCTCACACCCAGGGGGAGTCTGTTGGTGCATTTTGAAACAACAGACTGCCTAGACTTCAATACATGGCATACACAACTACAGTCTTTTTTTCTAATATTTTTATAGTTTTTATTTGTTTGTATTTAAATATTTTCTTCTACACAGAAACACAGCAACTCCTACTTTACGACCCTACAATGGGCTACATACGGCAACCAACAAGCACCAGATGTAAACATGCTAATTAAACCAAAGTAGGAGGCTACACTGACTGAACGGCGAGGGTTCTCCTTAAAACATACCCTCCTGTAACAAACAATCAGCCATAACATTATCAGTGCCTTCAACATGCCACACATCCAGACTGTGTTCCGGCATCAAAACATCTCCTGGCACTGATAAACTGCCCAGTCCACCACACGACTGGCACTTCTCTTCGCTCTCTCAGGCAACGGGACCTGCCAATAACCTTTCACTATTTCCACCTCAGTGATAAACGAGGCTGCCCGATGCAGTCTATGGGATTGTCAACTCTGGGTAATGGATAGGTGTCTGTCAGGGATGATGCACTAACACTACTGCAATAAACACAAAAACGGATCTTGCCACTCGGCTCAGGCTGCAAAGTCACTGGCAAAGACCACTCACGATATCCCTTATCCTCAGACCCTTCTCCAACATGTAGTCCAGCTCTGCTTTTAAGACCTGTAGACCAGGATTTATATGGTAGGGAGCCAACTTGAGCTTTGCACTGTCCCCAGCCTCTATGTCAGGTGCCACCCCGGACATCAGGCCTGGAGAATCATCAAACATGCGGAAGTACTGCCACAGCCTAGTAAACAACTCCTCTTGGCACTTAGGAACAAGAGGTTGCAACTTATCTCGAAGAACAACATACCCATTGCCCTCCCACAAGCCAGCCGGGACCGCAGCTTCTAAACTATAGTCTCCCTCCTTCTCCACCTCCGTCCCTAATACAGCCATGTCATGAGAGGGACAATCTGTACCACCTGTGCAGTCACTCCCATAGTTCATAAGTGCTAAAGCTTCCCCGCCGATACCATACATGCGCACCCCCGCATTCCTTGCGGCTACACCTGTCTGCGTAGCATCACCTCCATCAGTGCCACAGCCAGATTCAGTCGGTCTATGGTAGGGGTGTTTCATTTTAATAGGGCAGCATTGGGAGGCTATGTGACGGTCGGGCGAATCTATTACATAGTCAACCTCACCAATCTGCTTAATGACCTGGTACTGACCACAAAAATTAGCAGCCATGGGTCGACCCTGAACTGACAACATTACCAAAGCCTCGTCGCCCACCTTGAACACCCTAGATTTAGCCTGTTTGTCACAATGGTCTCTCATCTTCGTGTTCATGCTGCTAACCGGGATAGCCTCCGGGTATCTAGTGGTAGTATCAATTAAAGTGTGCAAGTATTTGTCTCCCGAACTGGTGGGTGATAAGGGCCCAACCATTTCAACTATAACGAGTCAATGGCGGTTCAACTGCATGTCTAGGGATTAAAGGTGCCATGGGTATTCCTTGATGGGGTTTTCCAACTAGCTTACCAATATGACACATAAAAAAAGAAGCCACCAATGCATGCATATTAGGCCACCAAAAATGAAAGAGTAGCCTATTAGTAGTCTCACATACCCCTAAATGACCCGCCAGTGGTGCCACCTGCGTTAGCCTAACCAGCTCCTCCTTGAACTGGGCAGGCACCACTAACTGCTCCTCCTCCAAACCTGAGTTCGTATCCGGCTTCCACTGCCGATACAACAATATCCCTTTTTCAACACATTTCTCTGCTTGACAGTTCTTCCCACCAGTCGTACCAACCTTCTTAAACAGGAGGCCCAGACTGGGGTCCTCTTGCTGCAACTTGCTCAGTTTGTTTCTAGGTAACTCCATCAAGGCAGTTACCCCTGACCTCTCAAATTGTCAGACTCCTCGTCCGGCACTAGGTCACCTCTACTAATCTCGGTAGCCTCACTGGGGTCAGCCAAACCCACAGTTGCCTCCGGACCAGTGTCATCCAATAGTGCATCATGGCTGTCGGCCCCCACATCCACTTAATCATCCACCTGTTATGCCAAATGTGCCACTGATTGGGGCACTGCACCAACAAGGTAGAGTCCATGTTATCTTCTTGCAAACAACCACCACCAGGGGGCACAAAAGCCGCCTCATCAACGACTATAGGAGGCGGGACAACTACATCCCCTGCCAAGTCAGTCCCGAGCCAAAAGTCCACCCCCTCAACTGGCAGAGTGTCCACCATGGCCACTTTACACTCAGCAGTCAAAAGTGGGCACTCTAGGGTCACCGGGACTAAATCACAGAATTGTTCACTGTTGATTCCCCTGCACATTACAAACTCTCCCGTGCTAATAGGTCCCCCGGTCAGGTTGCGACACATGGGTTGTTGCGCACCAGTATCCGTAAACACCTTGACAGGGTAAGTCTGCTCCCCAACCCGTACTAATCCATCATGTATGAATGGCCGACACCAATCAGGCGAAGTCTGGTTAAGCTCAGGTGGTGATACCATCTGGGGCGGCAAAGTGCTTACTACCCTGCTTCGCGCTGGCCAACACTGCCCCCCAAGCTCACCAGTACCTGGCTTGCCTTTCACAGGCACCTCCCCGAGTGTCGCCACCAACTGGACAGCCTTGGGTTCCTGGGTAGCCTTCCATTTAGCATACTGAGATTTAATATGACCCACTTGCTTGCAAAAATAACATCTCACTTCCGTAGAAGCTCGTGTTACGACCAGGGCTCGTATAAAACAAGGGCTCTTAATCATTGGACTAGGAAAGCACACAGCCACAACGGTAACACTAGATCCAACCCCTGAACTTATAATGCCGGCGCACAAAAACCCCTCCAGAGTTAAATCTGCGATAACGGGGTATCCTATAACTCAGTATAAGTGCACTACTACTACAGGCTGATGATCTCTGATACAGCCTGATCACAACAACATACAATTACGGTAATAAGGTATACTAGGAAAAGATAGAGATCTTAATTAAATCACTGCAATGATTTAATGCAAACTAGAAGAAGGTATATTTAAAGTTACTCTAAACAATAATGAAAGTCGCAAAGCATCGAGCAGGAATCTTCTGAAGAAAGTCTGATGCTGGGGTACTTTGCAAGTACCGGCGGCTGATCAGGTCCTTCAAGGAAAAATCTAATAGAATCTTAATTTCAGGAATTGTTCCCCGGATTGATGTAGAAAACCGATTCTACAACATAGCTACCAGTACAAATCGCCGACTAGCCAAACTCTGCAGGGAGGAGAACATCGGCTTTGTCGACACGTGGGATAATTTTTACTATGATAAATCTTTGTTTTCAGGAGATGGTGTACATCTCAATGAAGTAGGAGCTGCACGTCTTGGTCGTCTGCTGAACGATGCAGTCAAGGATTTCCGTTCAAAAAACGGGGTCAACCAGACCCAAGACAGGGTAGTGTAAGTCAAATACGAACTGAAAATTCAGACAATGCACAATCAGTAACATCCAACTCTAATACTCTTAAGGTGTTTTATGTAAATGCTCGTAGCATATGCAATAAATTTTCAGATCTAGAGGAAATCGTGTTTACAGAATATTATGATATAATCGGCATCACAGAATCTTGGTTAAATACGGAAGACAGAGACTTTTTAGCCGAATATACGCTTCCTGGTTATACAATGTTTGAGAAAAGTCGGATCAATAGAAATGGAGGAGGAGTTCTGTTTTTTTATAAAGGAAAGTCTTAATGTCAAAACCTCAAATTGCGAATATAGACATATCTTACATACTATTAAATAATAAACGAGGAACTAAAATAACACTAGCTTTATTATACAGACCCCCATCTCAATCAGTGCAAACTGACAGTGAAATTTATGAACAAATTGCAGAAACAACTAACATACAAGATACCGTAATTCTTGGCGATTTCAACTTACCCGTGACTAAATGGGGCGATATTCTTACTTCACACTCTGGACACGACCTCTATGCTAACTTGCAAGAGAGTTCACTTTTTCAATTTGTACAATCTCCGACCCGTGGTAATAATGTGCTTGACCTTGTACTCGCAACAAAAGAAGAATTAATAGAGAATTTGAATGTTGGTGATGAATTCAGTAACAGCGACCATCGTACGATAACTTTCACTTTAAAGTTTACTAGTAACAAATCAAATAGCAGCATTGAGAAAGTCCCTAATTTCAAGAAAGCAAATTTTCATAAACTTAAATCAAAACTTAAAGAAACTGACTGGAGCTTTCTGACTAACAATAACGACATAAATACATCTTGGGAGTGTTTCACAACCACTTACCTTAAGGCAGTGCAAGACTGCATACCATCGAAAATACGGCGTCCAGGCCAAAATGATAAGCCCAAATGGTGGAATAAAGATATTTCAGACTGTCTGCTTGCTAAAAAATTTGATAATGATAGATTAAAATCCTCACAAAATGACGAAGAACGGGTGAAATTTGTAGAGCTACGACGCAAAGCCAAAAAGTTAATTAAGCAAAGTAAAAAGACCCTGGAGTTACATGTTGCGAATCAAAGTAAAACAAACCCGAAAGAATTCTATAGTTATATCAGAAAGAAAAAAGTAGTTACTTCAACTGTTGGACCGTTAGTCGATGAAAATGGAGAATACACCAAAGACGAAGTACAAATGAGTAATGCCCTCAATACCTTCTTTGCATCAGTTTTTACAACCGAAGACCTCAGTGATATCCCTACACCATCGCCGATTCAGATTGATAATTCAGATGTTCTAAGCAATATCACCGTTACAGAGAGAGAAGTATTGAATTGTTTAGATAAACTCAAGGTAAATAAAACGCCTGGACCTGATACAATCTCACCTAGAGTTCTAAAGGAAGCTAAGGATGAGCTCTCCAAACCACTGACATTGCTATTCAATGAATCCTTGCAGTCTGGGACTATGCCTGATCAGTGGAAGCTAGCCAACGTAACACCGATATTCAAAAAAGGCAGCAAATCCCTACCCAGTAACTATCGTCCAATTAGCTTAACATCAATTGTATGTAAAATGCTAGAAACGGTCATAAGAGACAGACTCGTAAATCACTTAGAGGCAAATAACTTACTTAAAGATACTCAACACGGCTTTCGTAAAAAACGTTCCTGTTTAACAAACCTCTTAAGACTTCTTCCACGATATCTTCAACCTCTACGATGAGAGTAAAGCTGTAGATATTATATACCTTGATTTTCAAAAGGCCTTTGACAAAGTTCCCCACAAACGATTACTGCTAAAACTAAAAGCGCATGGAATACAAGACGGTGTGTTGAAATGGATAGAAAATTGGCTCAGCGACAGAAAGCAAAGAGTAGTCATAAACGGTAAGGCATCTAAATGGACCAATGTAAGTAGTGGGGTACCCCAGGGATCGGTACTAGGACCAATTCTCTTTCTAATTTACATCAACGACATAGATGAGGGTCTCACCTGTACAGTCTCGAAATTTGCTGACGATACAAAAATTGCAAATAGCGTACTCTCAAAAGAACAAGTTGACGATATGCAACACAATCTAGATAAATTGTCATGTTGGGCCCAAATTTGGCAAATGAGTTTCAATGCGGATAAATGTAAAGTACTACATATCGGATACCTAAATGAGAAAGCAAACTATTCGATGAATGGCACTCAGCTTAAGAATGTAAACAAAGAAACCGATCTGGGAGTAACAATATCGAGTAACCTAAAACCGAGTCAACAATGTTCAGAAGTTGTTAAGAAGGCAAACAAAATAATTGGCTTTATAGGCAGGTCATTTGAGCATAAATCCAAAGATGTAATCCTAACCCTTTACAATTCCTTAGTCCGCCCTCTTCTGGAATACTGCGTTCAATCCTGGTGCCCTTATTACCAAAAAGATATAAACAAGCTAGAACGAGTTCAACGTAGAGTTACCAAAATGATACCTAGCCTAAAGAACAAACCATACGAAGAGCGTCTTAGAGAATTAAATCTATTTCCTTTAACCCAGCGCAGATTAAGAGGCGACTTAATTCAAGTGTTCAAAATCATCAAAGGCATCGACAATATGAACTGTAGTAAGTACTTCACTATCGACCAATCTAATTACACGCGGGGAAACGGTTGCAAAATTATTGGTAAATCTTTTAACTCACACGAATCTAAGAATTTCTTCTTCAATCGAGTTGTCAACTTGTGGAATGGGCTTCCCCGAGACGTTATAGACTGCAGCACCGTTGATTCATTTAAACTCCGCTTAGACAAATATCTCGCATCAAACCCGCGACTGACTGCGTTTGTAAATGAATAACTTTATTGTATACCCCCCTCAGTTACTAACCCATCTGTCCCCTACTAACTTCCTAATCCTGCCACGGACATTAGTTCTAGGGCAGTAGTTCCCTTTCCAATGTTCCCTTACCCACTCTAAACCACTGTTTGGACACTTGATCCTCAGTGTTTTGGAGGACAAGCAGCCTAGAAGGGTCACTAGACCTGTTGTTGCTTGATTTCCTTTGTACTCCTTTGTATCGGATTTTGAACTGTAGTATAAAGCAGGAACAGGATATGACAATTGTAAGGACTGTTACGGCTGGATCGGCAATACATATTCGGGATTCTTGATCGTAGGACAGAAATGGCTTAAGTGACAACGACACGCTCGATTCCAGTCCCAAATACTATATGCTCCAGACAACAAAAGCACCAACGCCCTACAGAGTTATCATCTACGGTAACGAGGTACCTTAACTCGGCGAAAGTGTACAACAGGGGTAGGCTATGAGGCTAAACTCCCTCAGACATTTATAGGTTACGTTATTACTAAAGAAATGCAATACTCGAGAAACTACGTTAATATTAAGCCTCTAATAATGTAGAATAGAAGCAGGCTAAAGGTATGACAGTGAAATGCTAAATGACAAATGTACACGCCTACTTGAAAGCGCGTGCACTACATTAACTGTCCCCTACTAACATGCACTAGCATGTAGCATACAAGATGTTCATGATCCAGTAGATACCTAATAATACACATGGGAGGAACATAAATAGTAGTCACTTATTATAATAATGAATCTATACTTGGAATAACTAAAAGGTTGCAGGCAACAGTACTGCGCCGGTAGCCTACTACCGCATAGGCTACTTCGCTTCTCTCACTCTGTCTCCCCTCCGAGTCCGTATGCGCCCTACGCAACAGAACTCCGGACACAGCAGCAAAACGACAGTGCAGTTAATTGATACATGAAAGTATTAATAGTGTTGTCTTGTGTGTGAGTAATGTGTATTGTAAAGTGTTACATATATATACTTAAAGAGAGCTGCAATGCATAGTAAATCCCCATGTGTTCTAGCTAGCAGGCCAAGTCACAGGAACAACGAGTCCCAGCACCGAAAGCGAGAACCCAGGAAAAGACTGTAGAGAACACAAGGACAGATAAATTACGTTACTCTACTATACCGGCACTACGAGCGAGCTGTAGTCTCGGGTGCTACACTCGCTCCTGGCTCGGTATGCAAATCAAGGCTAAGTCCTCGTCCCTCTACAGGCAACTCCTGGGCATGGTCGGGCTCTTACACATGGCACCAGTCTAGTCACAAATGGGATGATGAGCGGGGCATATAACTCGTGAACATGTAGAACGTTCACCAACTATCCTCATCAAGAAGATCGCTGTTCACATTAACCCCTTAAATCTAATACATGTAAATATATGCTTGTCCTAAGAGTAATACGAGAGGTGAGTGCTGAAACTCCTTTAGGACCTCAAGGGAAGGTTATGCATTTAAATAGAGAGAAGAATGAAATGAGAGTAATGTCGTCAGAGAGAAAGAGTGCAACCGTGAGAAGTTGGGAGAGAGGGCAAGGGATGTTAGAATCTCAAAGGTTCTAGGCAACCTGATCATGGAACAAGCAGCCAGCCTCCAGGCAGTGTGCTGTACGACAACATGGGCCCAGCCCAAGCAGCGTAGGCAGGCAACAATGGACTACCAACCCTATCGCCCCTAGCTATAAGCGCAAGGCTGCCAACCAGTCCATACGTCTGGCAACCACCCGGCCGGCAGCGTGGCGCGCGCTACCCTCTTGCTCTGAAGCCTAACTCACTCTCTCTCTCTGAACTCCCATTGTCTTATCTATCAACTTCTCTATTGATACTACATATTAAATGGAAGGTCTCGACATGGCTTAAAACAAAACCCACCACTGGTTAGCACATGACGAGACCTTTGCAGAGATACAAAGAACATAGTTATAAGTTGTCACACTCAATATACATAGCGGCTGACGGTAGCCAGATCACGGGCGGTACAGTGGAGTACCAAGGAGTACAATCAGATTGCGTTGCCAAGCACTGGGTGCGTCACAGCCCCCTCAAGATTTTAGATAATCGACCTTAGAAGCATTATCAAAATCTGACAGGCAACCAACCGACCTGCTACCCTTAGCTGCCACTAATTGCAAAAGGTGCACAACAACTGAAGTGTGAATTATACATAAAACACAATATCGCATGCATCATGCTACAAAACTAAAAAAAAAAGAAAGAGTTTCTCGTTTATTTTATTGTTTTATAATCTTTTTGGACGGCGTTATGATAGCCTAATTTTACTCCTGCTCAACCCACACACCGTGCACGACTATCTTGGATCATCAACCCTTGATAGACAATCTGCTATCACGTTCTCACTCCCGGCAATATGCTGAATGTTGAGATTATACTCTTGGAGCATTAGGGACCACCTGGTCAACCGCATATTCCGATTGTGAAACTGATTTAGGAATTTCAAGGGATGATGGTCCGTATAAATCGTCACTACCGGGCCGTAGGCTGGAACATAAGCTTCGAAATGTTTGAGCGACAAAACGATAGCCAGAAGCTCCTTCTCTATAGTCGAGTAATTCCTTTGTGCCGAATTAAACTTGCGAGAAAAGAAGCTCACTGGGTGTTCCAAGCCCTCGGAATCAGTCTGCAGTAACACTGCCCCGGCACCCACACCGCTGGCATCAGTCGCCAGCTGAAAACTCCTGGAGAAGTCTGGGGCCCTCAAAATCGGATGTGTACACAGCAGGTGCTTGACTAGGTCGAAAGCCCTCTGACACTCCGCAGCCCAACAGAACTTCACTGACTTCGACAGTAGATCAGTTAACAGTGCTAAGACAGTAGAGTATCCCCGGATGAAGCGCCTATAATAGCCTATCATACCTAGGAACCGCATGACCTGGCACTTAGTGGTGGGCCTGGGAAACATATTGATAGCCTGTATCTTGCTCAGGGGGGGGCACACCCGGCCTAACCCGACCACAAAGCCAAGATACTGCACAGTAGCCTTTACAAACTCGCACTTCCTCAGGTTCACCACCAGCCCAGCATCGTGCAACTTCCCAAACAGGGTCTCTAAGTGCCTTAGGTGATTTTCAAAATCGTCATCATGCACTATCACGTCATCAAGGTAGACCGTGCAGTTAGGGATTTCGTCACAAATATCGTTCATCAGGTTCTGAAACGTGGCAGGTGCGTTCTTAAGCCCATAAGGCATTACGTTACATTGGTAGGTCTTGCCATCTACCACAAAACCACAAACTTGCTTAGCTCGGTCCGACAGGGGTACTTGCCAGTAGCCTTTTACAAGATCAATTTTAGTAAGGTACTTTGCATTCCCTATCTTGTCCACGCTGTCGTCAACTCGAGGCAAAGGGTAAGGGTTGGTAGTGGTCAAGCCATTTAGCCTACGAAAATCTATGCAGAACCGCACCTTGCCGTCAGGTTTTGGCTGCAACGTGACGGGTGATGTCCACTTCACATAACCTTTAGTGATCATCCCTCTCTCAACCATGTACTTTAACTCCTCCCGTAAAGCTGGCAACTTTACCGGGGGCACACGGTAGGGCACTGACTTGAAGGGCACATTATCACCGACGTCCACGTCGTGCGTTACCTGAGTAGTGAGACCTGGGTGTTCGGCGAAAACAGAGGGGTATGACCTGAACAGGCCTAGGACAGCAGCACCCTGGTGCTCAGGCAGGTGACTTACAGCTTGCCTAGCCTCTTGTTCAGTATTCCCCGCCCACTGTTCCATGGAAATGACACAGTCCCAGCTATCCTCCTCAGCAGCATGACTGTCCCCACCTCCTTCTCCACCCTGGCCGATGCAGGCCAGCACAGGGACAGTGAGAGGCTCTGAGGGGCGTCTCACATACTCTTTCATGAGGTTAACATGACATAACTGATGTTTTTTCCTACGGTCAGGTGTTGCAACGAGATAATCAAGGTCGGACAGTTTCTTAGCCACCACATACGGCCCAATAAACTTGGCAGAAAGGGGGTGTCCAGGTAAAAGCAACATTACCTCCTGACCCACCGAAAACTCCCGAAGCTTCACCTTGGCGTCATACTGCTGCTTCATGACCGCCTGTGCATTAACCAAGTTATTACCTGCCGCTGCTATGCAACCTATAAGTCTCTCCCGGCTCTCAAGGACATATTTAAGTACAGACCCCGGCTTCTCTTCGCCCTCCCAGATCTCTTTCACCATACTTAAAGGTCCTCTCACATTATGGCCAAAGACTAGTTGATTTGGACTGAACCCCAGGCTCTCTCCTGGGACTTCACGTGCAGCGAACAGAACATACGGCAGACCCAAATCCCAATCAGTGTCATGTTCTGCACAGTAACAGCGTAGCATACTCTTCAGGGTCGAGTGCCACCGCTCCAAGACTCCCTGACTCTCGGGATGGTAGGCTGACGACACTACAGAACATATACCGTGCAACTGAAGGGTTTGCTTGAACAATTGGATGTAAAATTGCTCCCCTGGTCTGACTGCACCTCACGTGGAAATCCATAACGGGAACAGAACAATAATAAGTTTCTAACAACTGCCTTTGCCGAGCCGTTTCTCATGGGGTATGCGTCCGGGTATCTCGTAGCCACATCCATGATTGTCAACAGGAATTTATTGCCACTACTAGTAGGCGGGAAAGGGCCAACCAAATCTACTACAACTTTGCTGAACGGAGGCCCGGTGACAGGTATGGGAAACAAAGGTGCCTTCGGGATTGTCTGGTTAGGCTTCCCCGTTGTCTGGCAGGTCGCACACCCAGCCACCCATGCACAGACATCAGCCTTGACCCCAGGCCACCAGAAAACCCTGCCCAATGCCGCCAATGTTTTTGTTACCCCCAAATGACCCGCCACCGGCACATCATGCGCCAGACACAATAAGGACTCTCTATACTTATTTGGAACAACCACCTGTTCTACTACCCTCGCACCGCCCTCCCACTTCGATTTGGGGTCTAGAAATCTGCGGTACAATATCCTGTTGAGCCTAAAGAAATCTCCCGGCTTCGCATCCCCATCTTCCTCCAACTCTATGGCACCATTGCTATGACGAGCTAGGCTAGCGTCTTGCAGCTGCTGCTCACTTATGTCCCCGGGCGTCAATGCATCAAGATGGTTTTGTAATAAGACATTACCCCGGCTAGTAGGCTCTACTGCCTTAGTGGCTCTCGCTACAGCTCTTGCCTCACGCGAAGTCTTACCCAACTCTGCCTTGTTACACACCATATCTGGGCCAGAGTCAACTCCCGTGTTTATTATAGGTCCAAGTACCGAATCACCGAGAAGTGCAGCAGAATCAATGTCCCTTTTCCTGCCCTTAGCAACCTTCTCCTGATCCTTCCTCCACTGTCCCCGAGGTTGAGTGCTAGGCTGTGCAGGAGCCGCAGAGCGAGATCGGGTTACCACACAGGCCATCTCATCCTGTTGGCACCTCCCAACCCATTCCCGATTCTCACCATCCACGTCGGCCGCCCTCTCGGCAACGACTAAGGGTGGAGTCCCGGAAGTGGGCACCGCAAAGTCGTTGCCGAGAAGAAGGTCGACGCCCTCAACTGGCAAACACTCAACGATCCCTACATCCAGCTCCCTGCACACCTCTCCCACTCTCAACTCCAACCTCACAAGTGGGTATGACCTCGTAGCATTTATACCCTGCACCACAACAACTCTGGCCGCATTTATCGGTTTCCCTGTGAAGTTCCTCAACAAAGTTTGCGAAGCCCCCGTATCCCTCAGCAAGTCAACCCTCCGTAGTTCACTCCCCCAGCTCACAAACCCGTGTCCCCGATGGCTACAGAAAGTGTCCCGGACAGGTGTCGAGCCTTCCGTACGCTTCTTTACCGCGTGTGCCTCAGCTGCTGACAACCTACCCCGGGCAGTTGCTGCAGCCTTCAGAGACACACCGATACTGTGAACCAATGACACCGGCTTAGCGGGAGTGTTACTAGGGCACTCACGTGAATAATGGCCTAGCTTCTGACATTTGTAACATTTCACATCCCCAATGGGCTTCTTCCCTTGTGCGGGCGAAGAAGGGGCCTGACCTTTAGTAAACGGGAGAGGCTTGTGTTTGTAGGTGTTATTAGGTGCAATGCTTTTAGTGTGGTTATGTGTGTCATAGGATTTGTTATTATCGAAAACTCTGGTGGGTGGGGTATAGCGCCCCTTCTGCCCTGACTCAGCCCTCTGAGCGGCACCGCAACCACGAATCAATGATAATCTGAGGTCTGCCATCTTGGCAGCCTCCTCTACTGTCTTGGGACATTTTTCCTTAATGTTCAGCGTTAGATCGGTTCCAGTACATTTGTAAAACTGTTCCAGATAGAAAAGTTGCTTAATTTCCTCAGCCGACTCTGCGTGCTCGGACCGAAACCAGTTATTACATGCATCTGTTAAGTCCCGTGCGTGCTCCATAAAACTGACGTCGCTCTTCTTATTCACGCCACGGAACTTCAATCTATAAGTTTCGGGTTGCAGTTCGTAGGCCCGGAGCACAGCCTCCTTCACCAGTCCATACACGACACTCTCGTCCAGTGACAGTGCATCGTAGGCTTTCAACCCCTTACCCACTAGACGTGATGAAACTAATGCTGCCCATTTAACCTCCGGCCAGTCATACTCACGACACTTCTTTTCGAAACGAGCAAAAAACTCAGTCACTGCTGTCTCATCAAATGCGGGTACTAACTTAATTAAATGCGAAAGTGAGTCTGTAACCCGGTGCCCACCACCGAGATGACGCCCCGTGGTCTCTACTCTAGACTTCTCGACATCCATTTCAGCCTGGTACCTGGTTGCATCCTGATTGGCTTGGATTCTAGCAACCTCTATGCGTTCTATACTAGCCTGTTGTATCCGAGTCTCCTGCAGCTTAATCCGTTCTATACTAGCCTGTTGTATCTGAGTCTCCTGCAGCTTAATCCGTTCTATACTAGCCTGTTGTATCTGAGTCTCCTGCAGCTTAATCCGTTCTATACTAGCCTGTTGACTCTCGCAACTTAAGCTTAGCTAGTTCTAGCTGAAATAACATCTCAGGAGACAGGCCCGGGGGGGGGGAGAGCACAAAATGGGGGATCCACACCGAGACGTGTTTACGGGTAAGCCAGCTTGCCATTGAGAACCCTCCTGCTGCATCGTGCTAAGACTCGCTGGCTGAGGGCCCAGCTCAGGGGTAGAGTGGAATGGAGGCTTGGAGGGAACCCCCCAAGACCCCACTCCACCCACCGCCCCATCGCCATCACCCAACAAACATGCCACCAAATTCTTCTTGGGCCAACTGTCAGGACAGTCCCGCCCCAAAACCGTGGCTAAACAGCGAAGACCGTAACAATCAATAGCCTGCAGGCGCTGTTCGGTCAAAGGTGTCCGGGCATCCCTCTCTCCACTTATAACACTCCCCTCCCTAAATATCTGCTGTACTTGCTGGTCACTAGGCTGTACCGTGTTATCCTCTCCCGTAAATGATGAGTCATTAGACATAGTGCTGGTTATACAATTGCTGTTCATAAAAAAAAAAAAAGTGCTTATTACTAATTGCAGTCTCGACTCACAAAATGTTAAAGATGCTTGAGTGACTCTACTCTAGACACCTAACGAAACAATCTGCAAGTCCACCAATACAATAATGACACAATAAAAATTCCTCCAATATGCAAGAAAATTCTAGCCAGCTCTACTAGGTAGCATAGAATAGTTCTCCAAAAAACATGTGATAGGATACTACTGAATCTTGTGCAAGGTCGCCATTTTGTTACGGCTGGATCGGCAATACATATTCGGGATTCTTGATCGTAGGACAGAAATGGCTTAAGTGACAACGACACGCTCGATTCCAGTCCCAAATACTATATGCTCCAGACAACAAAAGCACCAACGCCCTACAGAGTTATCGTCTACGGTAACGAGGTACCTTAACTCGGCGAAAGTGTACAACAGGGGTAGGCTATGAGGCTAAACTCCCTCAGACATTTATAGGTTACGTTATTACTAAAGAAATGCAATACTCAAGAAACTACGTTAATATTAAGCCTCTAATAATGTAGAATAGAAGCAGGCTAAAGGTATGACAGTGAAATGCTAAATAACAAATGTACACGCCTACTTGAAAGCGCGTGCACTACATTAACTGTCCCCTACTAACATGCACTAGCATGTAGCATACAAGATGTTCATGATCCAGTAGATACCTAATAATACACATGGGAGGAACATAAATAGTAGTCACTTATTATAATAATGAATCTATACTTGGAATAACTAAAAGGTTGCAGGCAACAGTACTGCGCCGGTAGCCTACTACCGCATAGGCTACTTCGCTTCTCTCACTCTGTCTCCCCTCCGAGTCCGTATGCGCCCTACGCAACAGAACTCCGGACACAGCAGCAAAACGACAGTGCAGTTAATTGATACATGAAAGTATTAATAGTGTTGTCTTGTGTGTGAGTAATGTGTATTGTAAAGTGTTACATATATATACTTAACCCTTCTTTAGCGGCGCGCAACATAAGTCGAGTTAAATAAAGCTGGACTATGTGGCGGCGCTCGATATAGGTCGAGTGGCAATTTCAGCACGTAATGTTGCTGAGAGAGAGAGACAAGTGGTGGCAGGAGAGTAGCGAGCGTATGACTGCTCCAGACCACCGCGGCGAACCTACTGACACGAATCTCACCTCCTCCCTCCCTCTCTCACTCGCTATATTCGGAATTGTATGGGGAAAGTGCCTAATTACATGCTTTTTGCACTCGCGTTGCACGGTTTTTGCAAGAAAACTAGCCATCATAAAAGGATCGTTATGGTGTCATTCGATAGCTCTGTTTATGCCCTTTCAGGGATAGATACTTGTTTTACGTTCTGGGTCTTATTTAGGCATGAAAATGATCACGTAAACAGCCCTATTTTGGCTAAAAACACCCCGCTGGTGGCTACATATTATAAACCGCATAGGCCGCTCTTTTAAGTGTTAAAGAGAGCTGCAAATGCATAGTAAAATAAAGATATATCCCACTCATCATCCCCATGTGTTCTAGCTAGCAGGCCAAGTCACAGGAATAACGAGTCCCAGCACCGAAAGCGAGAACCCAGGAAAAGACTGTAGAGAACACAAGGACAGATAAATTACGTTACTCTACTATACCGGCACTACGAGCGAGCTGTAGTCTCGGGTGCTACACTCGCTCCTGACTCGGTATGCAAATCAAGGCTAAGTCCTCGTCCCTCTACAGGCAACTCCTGGGCATGGTCGGGCTCTTACACATGGCACCAGTCTAGTCACAAATGGGATGATGAGCGGGGCATATAACTCGTGAACATGTAGAACGTTCACCAACTATCCTCATCAAGAAGATCGCTGTTCACATTAACCCCTTAAATCTAATACATGTAAATATATGCTTGTCCTAAGAGTAATACGAGAGGTGAGTGCTGAAACTCCTTTAGTACCTCAAGGGAAGGTTATGCATTTAAATAGAGAGAAGAATGAAATGAGAGTAATGTCGTCAGAGAGAAAGAGTGCAACCGTGAGAAGTTGGGAGAGAGGGCAAGGGATGTTAGAATCTCAAAGGTTCTAGGCAACCTGATCATGGAACACGCAGCCAGCCTCCAGGCAGTGTGCTGTACGACAACATGGGCCCAGCCCAAGCAGCGTAGGCAGGCAACAATGGACTACCAACCCTATCGCGCCTAGCTATAAGCGCAAGGCTGCCAACCAGTCCATACGTCTGGCAACCACCCGGCCGGCAGCGTGGCGCGCGCTACCCTCTTGCTCTGAAGCCTAACTCACTCTCTCTCTCTGAACTCCCATTGTCTTATCTATCAACTTCTCTATTGATACTACATATTAAATGGAAGGTCTCGACATGGCTTAAAACAAAACCCACCACTGGTTAGCACATGACGAGACCTTTGCAGAGATACAAAGAACATAGTTATAAGTTGTCACACTCAATATACATAGCGGCTGACGGTAGCCAGATCACGGGCGGTACAGTGGAGTACCAAGGAGTACAATCAGGTTGCGTTGCCAAGCACTGGGTGCGTCACAGGACATATAGGGTTAACTGGCACGGGAATAATAACTGCGCAATAGTAGGAACTCAAACAGCAAAAGAAGTACTTCCTCATCAACGAAACAGCCTACTAGGGTTGTGCAACTCAACAACAACCTAGACTAATAAATGCTGTGAATAATAATGCATACATAACAGAAAGAGTTTATAATCTAAATCTGGTGTCTGCTAGGCGAATAAAGTCTAGCTGGGATGTAGTAGGCTAGGAAACAATGGCTGAGCAGGCGGCTCGTAGCCTAGCGAAGTCCTTAAGGCTGTGCGGCCAAATTACGTTAATTGACGGGGTGCTCTCTTGAGAGATCCAGATCGCTAGTATCTGGTTCTCTCCTGGCGACCCTCTCAAAGTCAAAGCAAACGAGTTAGCACAGTGTTGGGTGGCAGAGGCAAAAGCCCTCACTCGCAACACAGCACTAAACTCACAAGGTACACAGTCAGAAAGACCACCTAGGCTTCCCACGTCTCCGTTGCGATTGTACAGGTTCAACAAAATCTAGTACACATCGGAAATCACAACACCAGTAGCCCTATCCCAGTCTAGCATTAAATCCCCCAGCAGACCACCAAGATACAGCAAGGGAGACACCGTGAGTGTGTCGAACCTCTACACACAAAAAATGGTAACCCTTCCAAAATGCCTAACTAAACATGTGTTATCTGAGAGCTTCAGCATATAATACGATGGCCGATATATGAAATCGTGCAGAACCAAAGGGAAGTTATGATATTAAATAGAGTAGAAGAATGAGAGGTAAGAAGTTGAGAGAGAGAGAAAGTGCTCTATAGGTAGAAGTCGGGAGACAGGGGGGCAAGGGACATGTGAAGGGTATGCTAGTCAGGAAAGCTCTGAGGATGGAACTCCTCGGGACCCCTCCAGGATCACACACAAAGGCATGGTGGTCAGCCAATCACAGGCTGCCACGTCACCAGGCAGCAGGGCTGCAGAAGGCGCCAGGAACCACCAGCCAATCAAGAGGCACGAGACGGCACGCGCGCGAGCCTACAAAGCGAGGGGGGAGGCAGCACATGTATACGCACACACTACCACCCCACTGCCTATATTATTCTCTCTCCTTAACTATATACAATGCATCCTATGTTCAACTCATGATATAAAATGCTTCCCGTTGTCACAGACGAAAATAAAGACCTCCACGGGACTGTCTGTAACAACACGAACACTATGAAAGAAAGAACAACATTGTAGATAGACTGTAGCCAAATACCTTGCCCCGGCGAGTGCTAGCGAATGGCCAAGCAAGCGGCTGAGCCCACGTGGCGTTCTGCAGGCGTCACACTCGCTGGTTGTCAGCCTTGGTATAATGTTGTGTCTTATTTGTGTTAACTTTGGGTGATGGTGGGCGAGCGGATACTGTGGCCGCTTGGTGCACAGGTCGGTCTCTCCTGTCACCAATGCTCCCCATGCATGTGCCACGCTGGGCTAGTGCAAAGTCATCAGCCCAAACTGCTGCTTCCCTTAATGATTTAAACCGCTTTTCTTTTAATTTTGTCCCAATGTCCTTTTCAACTATGCTTGTAAACTTCTCCATCAGTCAAACCTCACACGCCACCTCCAAAGTATCAGCTGACTCTGAGTAAAGCCACTTAGCTAGAGTATTGCGCAGGTACCTGGCGTATTCCACATGCGAGCCCCCCTGAAAGCCAACCTGTAGGCCTCAGGACACAGCTCGTAGGCTTCTAACACAGCCTCCTTAAGTACATCATACTCTAACTCTTGCACTTCTAGGCGATCGTATGCATCAAGAGCCTTGCCTTTCAAGACATTAGACACCAACACCGCCCAGCGTTGCCTCGGCCACTGATACTCGTGGGCCTTCTTTTCAAAACGCAAGAACCACTCTGTGACCTTAAGTTCATCGAAGGCCGGCACGAGTTTCAGCCGTCGAGACAACAGCACCTCTTCTGCCTCCTCTTTAGATGCATGCCCAGCATTATTCCCCTGCCGTCTTTGCCTGCTATTTTCCAACTTCGTCTTCTCCAAATCTGCCTGTATTCTCTTCTCCTCTATCTCCAACTTCCTCAACTCAATTCTCTCTTCTCCATCTCTAATCTCGTCAGCTGAAGCTCAACCTCTGGACTCCTTCTCGACCCTATCAGGGTTTTAGGAGGAAACTGGGCGAAAGGGGGAACATTGTGCTGAGCAGCCACCGTATGAGTGGCAGTGAAATGCTGGGGTGTGGCCCACGACACATGGGGGGAAGAAGGAGGATACTGGGGATTCCTAGCATAACTCGAAACAAATGTACTGGCCATAGGGGCATAAACATAGCCCTGTGAACATGAAGAGCCCGTACTAATAGGGTTAAATGCTGACGGTGGAGGCGTGGTGGCAGGTGCTGTGTTAATAGTAGGAGACTGCCTAAATACAGTATTACCTTGCTCTGGAGTTGTTGCTTCACTCCAGACCCCAGTGGAATGATAACTAGCCTGACTGATAGGACACTGTGACACATGCTGGATGGTGCCATCATCCACAACACGAGTGCTAGCTTCCTGAAGACCATTATGCTGTGCAACTATCTTACACACACCACTGCACCTCCAACCATACATCTCCAACACACTTCTTAATTCATCACTACTCCTGCCATTAACCTCTTCTTGATTAGGTTGGGTTCTAATAAACTGCCAAACGTCCTCCCTCCCCACAATATGAACAGGAATGTAATCAACATGCGACATCTTAGAAATAGTTGTGGACACGGGTTAATGAAATAAGAATGCTATGTCTGTAGACTTTCAACTGCAAGAAAAAATTACTGACCAATCTAAATATAATTGCTTCACACCACAAGAACTCTATACTATCACACTATCCTGGCCTGAGGTCGCCACTGTTACGAGGGGAGCCGGGGGAAAACAGATGTTTAAATAGTCTAGTCCACAGCACTGGCAAAAATGAAACGCCGTGGCAAAAAGACAACCAATGCTGTAAACCTGCACCCAACCCTGCCCACCGTACTGTACTACCCTGCAACAGACACGCTCTTAACACCTAACGAGCGGCCTAGGTGGTAAATAATATGTAGCCGTGTTTTTACCCAAAATAGGGCTGTTTATGTGATCATTTTCATGCCTAAATAAGACCCAGAGCGTAAAACAAGTATATTTATTTTTTTATTTTTATTTTTTTTTTCTATATTCCAACTTACTTCCTCTCGGGCATAGGCTGAGAGCCTTAACATTCACCGCTTTACAATGAACCCCGTGAGGTCTTGTTCCAGTCTAGGGAGTGAGACATGTGAAGCACGTAGAGTACAACGAGCACCTGCCATCTTGCCTTCACATGAGGCACGGTGCTCACTCATGGCCCGAAACGAC